>JAVJIF010031374.1:0-263418 GCA_038442645.1 Agave tequilana
TGTAGGCTGTCTAAAAATGACTAACAGACCAGCCATTAAGGAAGCAGTCTCAAGCTCTAGACGCGAGGAAGCGAGGCCCGCGTTTCAGCATTAAGACGCGTTGGCTCTACACCCGCGTCTCAACGTCCAGACGCGTCGGCCCAAAGCCCGCGTCTCGACATCAAGGCGCGTCGGCCCGACGCCCGCGCCTCAGCGTCCAGACGTGAAGGCCCGAAGCTCGCGTCTCAGCATTAAGGCGCGTTGGCTCGACGCCCGCGTCTCAACTTCAAGGCGCGTTCGGCCCAACGCCCGCGTCTCAGTTGCAACTGCCCTGATTGCGGGGCCAGTCACCGCGCATGTAGCGGGTAGTGGCCCCTCATTCGGGAGCGTTTTCAGGAGGCACCTTCACCCCCTGAGACCCCTATAAATAGCCTTGTTTGCTATGAGGGGAAAAAAGTTTTGATAAGATCGAAGCTTTGGAAAGGTCGAGAATTAAGAAGGTCAAGGCATCATCAAGATCGATCGAATCCAGGCAAGAGGATCATCAAGAGGGAAGCACGACTTCAACAACAGACAGAGGGAGGAGACTCTTCAGCGAGCTTACTGAGTACTAGCCGCTCTTCGCCTACCTCCTCTTTGAGAGTTTTGGTAGACTGAGCTGAGTTACTCTTTCTACCGACCGAAGAGAAGACCCCCGACGGTCCAGGACGGTCATCTGGTCAACGGAGAACAAGATTCACTCTCCATCGCCACACGAAGAACCCAGCCTTAAACAAAGGGAAGATTCAGACATCCTCCCTCCCTTGTAACTGGAAAAGAGGGAAGAGTAGTTCTTTTGGTTGTAATCGTTTCGCTTGAATCAAGGAAATCTTTTACAGCTAAAACCACTTTCTCCGACCACCAAATTTTCCGGCGCGTACAAGAGATGGCGACTCCGCTGGGGACTACCTTCGTTACTGACGAGCGCACCGTGGTGCAAGATGACGTTCTCCGTAAGGGGAAAATGGTCGAATCCCTCGTCGTCGAGTTCGACCAGGCGAAGTATGAAGAGTTCCTCTCTTCTGGCTCTAAGAGCCCAAAGACCCGCGTCTGCCGCAGGGTCTCAAGTGGACAGCCCCCTGAAGCCCAATCTGAGGCTCTGTCGGGTGCTCCTGCTGCCCACTGTGCCAAGTTTGGTTCACGCGCCGACGCCTCCCAGAAGGCCCGCGTAACCTCAGACACCTCTACTGCGATCAACCGCGTCGCGCAGAGCACACGCGCCAACGCCTCTCTGAAGGCTCGCGTGGTCCCCGGCACATCTACTGGTGCGATCGACCGTGTCGCACAGAACGCCCGCGTCAGCGTCTCTCAGGAGACCCGCGTGGCAAACACCCCTGGTTCTACAAACCAGGAAGTTGTTGGCTTCTCTCTTCCTCCACGGCGCAATCGGAATGCCGAGCGTCGACAGAGAAGACGCGCGCGTCAACACTCGGTCGGAACCGTTGGTTTTCTGACTGGGGTTGAACGCAGCGTACGATCCGATGCCTTGCCCGCACCTCGTCCAGTGCGAGAGGTCCGTGTTTGGCGACCCAAACGCGAGACTCCCCAAGTTGAGCCTTCTGAAGACCAACTTGCCAAACGCCAAAGCGAAGCTTCTGCGTCTTGTCAAACGCAGGAAGCACGCGCCCATAGGCGTGGGGCCCAGCAGCCCACTCTCTCCCAAGTCTCTCTGCTCCAACGCAGCAGACAGCAACGCGAAAGTCGCGTCTCATATCAACAGAGACGCCAGACGCGCGTGACGCAGCCGCGACGCAACAGCCGCGTTTCTGAAACCTGTGTCCAGGCTGAACAGCACATGACTGTCTCCCGTCGTCGACGTTGCGAGACCAGTCTCTTTAATCCCCCTCCCACAGATTTGAGGGATTATTTGACAAGGAAAAGGAGTGCCAATCAGACCACTTCTCCATGCTGCTGTCAACAGCTCATCCAGATGCTCTCTGGATGCCATTGCGAGTCAGGCGTGCACCAGCCGTCTTTAATTAGACAGCTGACCCTGATTCCCCCGTCAGCCAAAAGAAGACGCTCCCACAGGAGGAGAACCTTCTCAGATGTTGAATACCCGGAGCTTACTGCAAACATGACTAGCAGAAGCAAGGGAAAACAACTAATGGACAACTCAGAGGAATCTGACTCTGAGCCAGAGGGGGTGTATCAACACACTCGCACCCGGACAGGGGCCATTCCCCCAATTGACTATAATGCCTTAGCCCGCGGCATTAGAATGGGTGGTTCTCACTCCGCTATAGTGGAGTCGCAGGCTTCAAACTCTTCCGTCGAGAAGGAGGCTTCCGCCTACATGGCAGACACTCCTGAGGAGACGGCCAGGCGTTTAGAACAGACGCAGAAGCACCAGATGGATATAATCGCCTCTCAACAGAGATCCATTGACTCCCTTAAGCATATGCTTGAGAAATTGCTTGAAGAAAGAGCGAGATCTCCTCCTAGACGACCGAAGGGGAAAGGGAGAAAGGGAGGAAGCCCACCCTCCGAATCTTCTGACGAGACACGACGATCTACCTCGGATGTGTCCAAGCCCTCGTCGCAGGCAAGAAGCGACCAAGACCAGGAGAAGACTCATGCTAAGAGGGTGAGTCAATTGGAACGACGCCTCGAGGCCCTTGCCAATCGCAAGGACCTCCAAGAAGCAGGAGTGGTCCGGCCCTATCCAGCTGAGTGGGACTTAGTTCCATACCCTCCTAAGTTCAAGGCTCCAACCCTCCAAGCATTCGACGGGAAGGGGTCACCCAACCAGCATATCTACTACTTCAAATCCCAGACCGGGAACGTGGTAGATAATGATGCCATCCTGGCACGCCTGTTCATTGGCACCCTAAAAGGGTTGGCCTTTGAATGGTTTATGAAGCTCCCGGAGGGTTCTATCAAGAACTGGGGGATCTAGAGAAGCTGTTCTTGACACGCTTCTTCGAAGACGACTCCGAAGTCACAATGCCTACCCTTTTAGCTACAAAACAGCGAAAGGGAGAGTCCGTCAAGTCTTTCGTAGAAAGATTTCGGAACATGGCACTCCGATGTCCAAGCGGCATGACCCAGGCCACCCTGGTGGAAACATGTCGCCATAATCTCCAAACCTCACTCCTTGCTCAAATAGGAGTTGCTGAAAGCCGCACCTGGAAACAATTAGTCCAGCAAGGTGAACAGGCTGAGGAGATTGTCGCCCGCGTCAGAGCGGAAGAAGGCAAGCCCAGGCCAGAGAGGTCGACAAGGCGTGCACCAGACACATCCCTCCAAACGAAGCGGAAGGATAATTTGGCGACGGAGACCAAATCTCCCACCAAACCTCAAACAGGCAGGGCAAGTGGCTCTTCAAGCCAGCCACGCCCCAACAAGCAGTATTCCTTCAAGGAGGAACACGTCGATTCGCTCTTCAAGCTACTCAACAAGAGCAATCGACTGAAGCTCCCTGAAATTAGGCGCCCGGAGGAAGTCGGCAAGACCGACAATCCCACCTACTGCTTATACCACAGGATGCTCGGACATCCTACCAAAAGCTGCTACGTCTTTAAGGACATCCTTCAAGCTCTGATTGACGCGGAGGTATTAAAACTCCGACCGGAGCAGAAGAAGATGACGGCCAACATGACGTCGATTCTCCAGTTTGGGACACGACCCCCGACACCCGTGGGGGTGATCTCTGTCCCGAAAGGAGAACTGAGGGTGGTCAACACAGACCCTCATCAGCAGCGGGAGAAAGGCTTGGTACCCGTCCCTACACCTCGAGGGGAAATCATGTGGGTCCACCCTGACCTCGTCGACGAACAACAATGGACGACTGTGACCAACAGGAAGTCCAAAGGCAAAGGGAAGACTTCATCTTGCCATGTGATATGCGCTTCCTCTCGAGAAGCGGACACTGAGGTTCCCTCGCTGACTGACTCGGAAGAGGAGACAATAGTCCTGGCCGCGGAACCCAACCCACCAACGGCAGGAACCCGTTCGGGGCAGGCATACCTGAAACAGTATGGCGAGACAGCCATAGCTCCTCCACAACCAGCTGCAGAGCCAGCAAAGCCCTCCTCTAAACAGCCTGGGGAGAAACAGAAAGAAACTCGGTTTTCTCGAGTTCTTGCGAAAGGTGTAACGGAAGGATCCTCGACACCTTACCGCTTCGACGTCTTGGCTCAACTAGCCAACATCCCGGCACGCATCACCTTGTATGAACTCCTGAGGCTATCAAAGTCAACCAGAGAGGCTCTACAAGAAGCTTTGGCAAACGCTGAGGTCTTCATGACTCGTGTGCCAAGGGAGGAAGATGTAGAGGATTGCCTCCACGCCTCCCCAAATGCTCCCTGCATCACCTTCACAACAGACGACATGCAGGTTAAAGGGAAGCATGACCGACCCCTATACTTCACAGGGTATATTGGGTCATCCGAGGTGAACCGCATCCAGGTAGACCCAGGGTCTGCGCTAAGCATCATACCTCGCCGGGTTATGCAGTTTCTAGGCATTCCTACCCATCGTCTGAGCCCTACCCAGACGACTATTTACGGGTTCAATGCCAACAGCTCCCGCCCGATGGGGAAGATCAAGCTCAAATGCCAGATCGGGAGCCTCAAGTCGGAAGTGACGTGTTACGTCATTGACGCGGACACTTCCTACAACCTGTTGCTGGGACGACCATGGATTCACCGCAATTCCATCGTTCCCTCTACTCTCCACCAAGTCATGAAATACATTGACGAGAGTGGACAGGTCCGAACGTTGATTGCCGAAAGGCATCCGTTTAAAGGGGTTGAAAATTATTTCACGGACTCCCTCTTATATCAAGATCCGGAGGAGACTAATGAAACCCCACAACCAGAGGAGCCAGACTCTGGTAATGAAGCTGACATTGAGCCTGAGAAAGAAGAGTGCCTGTGGGAGTTGGAGCCCATTGTAAAGAACACTAATAAGCTCGATGTTGATAACGCCACCGACGATGCGGGTGGTTGGTACATTAATGAAGATTTAGATTTTGCGTATTTTCCTGTGTATGTTTCCGATTCAATACCGTCGGATACCACTACCGACGTGGACGATGACCTCTGGTCGGCAATAGATGCTTTGACATCTTTGCATGTACCGGTGAAATCATCCTTCGGGACATACCAAGATAATGGTGACGCGCAAGAGTCTGTATTCATGGTTCCAGCCAGACGAAAAGGCCAAAGACCAATACTTTTTGGGCGAATCGCGTCTGAACCAATGCCCCACGAAGAATCGGAAGGTGAGGATGAATCCCCTCAGTTCGATCATTATGAACCGAAAACGCTCAAGATGATGAAGCGCATGGGGTATGATCTAACCAACAGGCCAGGATTGAACTTCGGAAAAGGAAGAAGAACACTGCTTCGATCCTTTGTACCGAAAGGAAAAACCCCTGATTACTATCATCAGACGCGCCGGGGGTTGGGCTATATATCAACTCCAGTGCCATCAGCCTCTGATTCGGAGAGACTGTCAAGTCATGACTGCTCATCAGACACGTCGTCGTGGGAATCAGATGTCAGTGTCGGCAACATCTTCAAAGGGCTTTCAGTAAACATGGTTTCGACAAGCCATATGGAGGATGAAGATGAAGAAATGATCCAACCTGATACAGATCCTTGGATCAAACATTTGAATGCTCTTTGGGATATCCGCTTTGAACAGCGTGAGCCACCCACAGATGACAAGGTTGTTCAAGTCAACCTAGGAGATGAAGCCAATCCTAAACCCATCTTCATAAGTGACGGCCTGTCACCTTCGGAGAAGAAGGATCTTATATCTCTTGTACAAGAGTATATAGACGTCTTCGCCTGGAATTACGAGGACATGCCTGGACTTGATCCTCAAGTGGCTATGCACCGCCTCAACATCAATCCGGATGTAAAACCTGTCAAACAACAGCAGCGACGGTTCCGTCCCGAAATAATGGAGGCAATCCAATCAGAAGTTAGGAAGCTTATTGACTCCGGCTTTATCAGGGAGGAACAGCATCCCGATTGGGTAGCCAACATCGTACCCGTTGCCAAGAAGAACGGGAAGATCCGGATCTGCATCGACTTCCGCGATCTAAACGAGGCCTGCCCCAAAGACGAATTCCCATTGCCAATCACGGATGTCATGATTGACAATACTTGTGGATTCGAGCGAATGTCCTTTATGGACGGGTTCTCAGGATATAATCAAATCAAGATGTATCCCGATGACGAAAAGCACACCTCCTTCAGGACACCTCTAGGGGTATATTGCTACACCGTCATGCCCTTCGGTCTGAAAAATGCGGGGGCAACCTACCAAAGGGCCATGAATGCCATTTTCCATCGGCAGATACGCAAAACGGTGGAATGTTATGTCGACGACATCGCGGTGAAAAGCCGCACTAAAGGTGATCACATAGCAGATCTGAGGGTGGTCTTCGACATCATGCGGGCTCATCAATTGAAGATGAACCCCACCAAGTCCTTCCTGGGGGTAGCCAGTGGCAAATTCCTAGGGTTTGTTGTGACTTCCACAGGAATCCATTTGGATCCGGAGAAAGTCCGTGCTATCCAAGAGATGCAACCCCCCAGAAGCCTCAAGGAGCTCAGAGGATTACAAGGACGATTGGCATACATCCGCAGATTCATTTCAAATCTCTCCGGGAGATGCCAACCCTTCGCTAAGCTGATGAAGAAGGGCGTTTCGTTCATTTGGGACGACGCTTGCCAGCAAGCATTTGAGGAGATCAAGCACTACCTCACCCAACCACCAGTCCTGGCAGCTCCGGTATCCGGAAAGCCTTTCCTGGTGTACGTCCGATCAATGGATCATTCTTTGGGAGCTCTACTAGCTCAGAATGATGACCAGGGGCGAGAACAAGCAATCTACTACCTAAGTAGAACGATGATCGGAGCCGAACATCGGTATAACCCGATCGAGAAGGAATGTTTGGCACTGGTGTTCGCCATTCAGAAAATGCGACACTATCTGGTGGGCCAAACCATAAATGTCATATCCAAAGTCAACCCCCTGAGGTTACTTATGACAAAGCCTTCTTCACTAAATGGCCGGCTGGCAAAATGGGCCATATTGCTATCACAATATGAGATGCATTTTCTGCCACAAAAGGCTATTAAGGGACAAGCGGTGGCGGACTTCTTAGCTGAACACCCAGATCCCAGGGCAGCCAAACTCTACGAGGATCTCCCAGATGAGGTCGCCGAAGTCTGCCTAGCTCAGACATCGTTCGAAAGTCAAGTATGGCAACTTTTCTTCGACGGTGCATCAAGGGCAAGCCCGAAGGGACACACAGTAGCGGGGGTAGGAGTGGTACTCGTCTCCCCACAAAATTACGTGATTCCCCGAGCTATCTCGTTAACCGAGCCCTGTTCCAACAATGTGGCGGAATACAACGCTCTTTTGATTGGGATGCAATTCGCCGATGAGATTGGCGTTAAAAATCTCGAGGCATACGGTGATTCTAAACTCATCGTCAGCCAAGTTCGCGGAGAGTATGAGGTCAGGCATGAAGATCTAGTACCCTACTACAACGCGACAATCCACATGGCCGAGAGGTTTTCAAACTTCTACATCGACCATGTACCGCGCAAGCAAAATGCGCATGCAGATGCACTTGCATCCCTTGCTGCCTCCTTAGCTCTTCCAGCCGGAGCAATGGAGAAGGTATTCGTCTATAGCCACGACCTATACTGCCCAAAAAGTCCCCTCGGAGACTACCAGAGGTCAACGGGAGATCGTCGCGGTAAGGAAACACTTGAAGTGTCAACCGATCCAGAGCTTAAAGACTGGCGATTCCCCTACATTGATTTTGTCTTGTACGGCATCTTGCCCGAAGACACCAGGGAGGCGGCTGCCATCCGAAGGAAAGCCTCCAAATTCTACTACAATGCGATTTCGCGAACATTGTATCGTAGATCGCATGACGGGATCCTGCTCCGGTGCCTCTCATCAAAAGAAGCCCACGAAGTGTTGAAAGAAGCCCACGATGGTACGTGTGGAGCTCATCAACCTGGCCCGAAGCTGGCAAACCGACTCCAAAGATTGGGTTACTACTGGCCCAAGATGGTTGCCGATGCTGTTGCCTATGCCAAAAGATGTCACGCCTGTCAAATACATGGCGATTTCATCCATCAAGCACCAGGATACCTCCACTCTACGACCTCTACCTGGCCGTTCGAAATGTGGGGGATGGACGTGGTTGGTCCTATCAGCCCACCATCATCAAAGGGACATCGGTTCATCCTAGCGATAACCGATTACTTCTCAAAGTGGGCCGAAGCTATCCCTTTGAAAGAGGTGAAATCTTCTAACGTGATCAAGTTCGTGAAACATCACGTTATTTACCGGTTCGGTGTGCCTCGGCGGATTGTCCATGACAATGGACCCCAGTTCATCAGCCAGGCTTTTCAGAGATTCTGCGCCAAGTTCAGAATCCAGAGTGTGTCATCAACGGCATACTATCCGCCCGCTAACGGCCTCGCAGAAGCTTTCAATAAGACTATTGGCAAGCTTCTCAAGAAATTCGTCTCGAAAAGTCAACGAGACTGGGACGATAAGTTGGGCGAATGCTTATGGGCCTATCGCACGACTGTGCGAACCCCAACTAAAGCCACGCCATTTTCCTTGGTGTACGGATGCGAAGCCGTCCTTCCACTGGAAATCCAAATTCCATCTCTTCGCGTCGCCTTGACAGCGGAAATGACAACAGAGGAGAAGCATCGACAGCGACTCCAAGAATTGGAAGCCTTGGACGACAAGCGTCTGCAGGCCCAACAACAAATCGAGCTTTACCAAGCTCGTATCACCAGAGCCTTCAACAAGAAAGTCAAATCCCGAACTTTCAAGAAAGGCGACCTCGTCTTAGCCGTCCGAAGACCCATGGTCATGACGCACAAGACGAAAGGAAAATTCCAACCCAAATGGGAAGGACCGTTTGTAGTAGAGTCAGTCTACTCAAATGGATCGTATCGCCTCATAACCTCAAATGGCGATACACTCATGATGCCAATCAATGGCAAATTCCTGAAGAAATACTATCCCTAGATGGCATTCTTCCACCGATCAAGTTAAAAATACACCTCTGATCGGAAACATCCAACGCCTCCGACGGCTAAAGATAGAGGAAAATGTTGGCTTTTAAGTCCAACATAAGTCTTCGACAACTCATCATGCTGAGGGGAATAGCATGGCTAGCCCAACTCAAACGGTAGTTGGTAAAGGCATGACAAACCCGTTGACAGCTGAGGATTTGCTAAAAATCCTAAGGGACACGTTCCCATTTGATCCGACGCCTCCGACGGCTAAGGATAGAGGAAAATGTTGGCTTTTAAGTCCAACATAAGTCTTCGACAACTCATCATGCTGAGGGGAATAGCATGGCTAGCCCAACTCAAACGGTAGTTGGTAAAGGCATCTCAAATCCGTTGATAGCTGAGGGTTTGCTAAAAATCCTAAGTGGACTTGATTCCACTCTTCCCTCCAAAAATCCCTTACCAATTCTCATCCATAGAATGGTAGGACCACAAAATGCAATCATTACTATGTTAACACTATACCTCTGGTAATGAATACTCTTTGTCGAGTATAAACCTTGCTTGTTAACTCTGCATAGAGTAACAAACTCTCAAATTTGCCAAGTTAACACTATACCTCTGGCACTTCAAATTCCACTTGTCAATTCTCATCAATAGAATGACAGGTCCTCAAATTGCTCCTATCGCAAGCAAATTCTTGTCAAGTTAATATCACACCTCTGACAAAACTACTGTTTAAAGTTAACATTACACCTCTAAGCGGTACCTCGAGTGCCTGTCAAGTTAATATCACACCTCTGACAGTCACCTTTCTTCAGACTTCCATATCGAAGCTGAAATGGACGATGCCAAGTTAACACTACACTTCTAGCATCCGAGTCATTGCTAAGTTCAACAATACACCTATGGCTATGACCTTTCCTCGACTTCTTTAAGCCGAGACGACTAATGCCAAGTTCAACATTACACCTCTAGCATTACTATCACTGTTAAGTTAAACATCACACCTATGACAGTGACACCCTCAGTTTTCCCAAATAAAACTGAGATGCTGATGAGTTAGGTTAATATCACACCTCTAACTCACATCCTTGTCAAGTTAACATTACACTTCTGACAAGACTACTTCTAAACCGTTAAGTTAATATCACACCTCTAACGGTAAAAATCTTACTAGATTCCCCACGAGTCTAGTTTCATTTGATATTCTCCCCAACCGAGTATCAAATTCATTTTGGAGGCAGTGTTGGTTAACATTACACCAATAAACAATGCTTCCATCAAAATCCCCAGCTGATCTTAAATCAAGTTAATCCCAAATCCTTGATAAAAGTTCACCTTCTCTGGGGGTACGCACTCCACTTGTCACTTTCTTTTATAAAGTGGCAGGTCCACCAAAATCATTCTTTTGCTTCTAAAACAAAACATTCAAGACAACAGAAAGAGGCAAAAAGAAAAGTGTCACTTTTATTGATATTCAAGCATATGAAAGTGATACAAAATGCTCTCTTATACAATAAGATTGAGTGTTACAATTAAGGAGTACAAAGAAGTCCCTCTCTCTCTCAGAGGCCGTACTCACTCCTTGAAACCGCATCTGATCCCAGGTGCACAATTGGAACCGATTGCGCCATGGCAATGACGCAAAAGTCGAAAGCGCCCTAGCTGATTAAGCTAAGAGCAATGGTGTTCTTGAGGTCCGGTGGCAACAGAAGGTCCTGCAACCCTTCGTTCAGGCGCGTCTCTTTCCCTAGCAGACCATCCAACGAACATGGGGTCACTCCTGGGGTGAGAGAGGAAGTTTAGGAGTCATCACAAAGGATGCTACCCTCCACTAGGTCCAGCGGCAGCAGAAAGTCCTGCATTCATCACCATCCCTTTCCCCAGCAGGCCACCCAACGGAATGTCCTTGATGTCACTTCTGGAGTAGGGAGAGGAAGAGGATCTTTCCGCCACCGTAACCGCCGGACCACCCTCGCCGATACTCAGCCTATCCGTCTCTTGCACCAGATCTGAAGAGACCTTGGCGAGGGTTGGGTCCTCGTCAGAGATATAATTTAATCTCTCACAAACGACGAGGACCATAATTTAATCTCTCACAAACGAACGTGGAGCAAGTTCGCCAGCCGGTATATTCTTTCTGGGGCCCAGCAAACCTGAAAAAGGACAAGCAAGCCTACCTGCAAAGAATAAGCGAGAGTCAGAAAATCTGGAACTCAGTACATTTTTATAAAGGAAACTGAGTAACAGAACGCGGCAGCCATTCAAGACTTCAGACGCGGGAATGACCCGCACAGTCAAACAGACGCAAGTCAAACTGCGCCACGCATAGGATTCAAACGCGGCCTCAGTTTGTACCCGCGCCTAATGCACCAGACGCAAAGAATTTCAGAACGCCAAAAATTGCCATCTCTCTGTTGGGTGAACAGGAGTTGCAAGATTCAGGTCTGAAACGCGCCAAGGCAGTAAAACGCAATGGGCAAAGCCAGCGTCAAGCGCCTGCATTCAGAGAAGTCAAGTCACTGGCACAAATTCCAGAGGAGGAATGCACCGGGACTTCATTCAGATGATCATGCCGAAGTTCAGGCTATACACATCATCGGGGGACATACCAGCAGAGACCTCTGGCCAGAGTTGGCCTCTCTGCACCCAAACGCAGGCGTCCAAGATGATCCGAGAGGGGGTTCTTCTTGAAGAGACCAAACCGAAGCGTGAGAGCTCTGGGTCATCTTCATCCTCGGAATTACCTTCGTCCATGGAGACGGAGTCCCTATCAAGAAACTCTTTTCTGAAGAAGGTGGGACTTCTCAGAGCAATCCAAAGAGAAATAATCCAAGCTTGGATCATAGAAGGGGAGCGCACCCTATTTATAGGCAGGCCCTAATAACTGCCATTAATGGGGCGTTAATTGGAACCGTCACGCACGATTGTCAAAGCCCAGTGGAGGATTGACGCGTGGAACGCCGCTTTGGAAACCGTCGCAAGCACCGGTTTTCAACCGCCCGCGTCGGTTTTGCATTTAAGGGCAGTAACTCCTGAGTCCAATGAGGAGTTGACGCGTGGATACCTGCTTTGGGAATCAACGGATGACTCGGAATCCCAATCGACAGTGGAGACCTGACGAGCAAAGATCTCCTAAAATCTTTTGAGTCAGATCACATTAGACGCAGATGGGAAAGCCGCGTCCCTTCAGCAGACAAGGCTGCATCTCTTGCGTCTGCCCGATCCGCGCAAGACAGATTTGCGTTATTCAGAGCTGCGTCTCACCTTGTGATTGACGCTGCGTCTCACCCCAGGGACTGACAGCCGCGTCTTACTTTACGGATCAATGCCGCGTCTCATCTTTTGATTGACGCCGCATCTCATCAAGGAGACCGCGTTCCGATTTGTGATTGACGCCGCGTCTCATCAAAAGGACTTAGTAGAATCTAAGTTCTTATGAAATGATGACCGCGTCTCACTTTATGATTGACGCTGCGTCTCAGTAAAAGGACTTAGTAAAATCTAAGTTCCGGTAGACTGACGACCGCGTCTCACTCTGTGATCGCCGCTGCGTCTCGTCAAAAAGACTTGGTGAAATCTAAAGTCCCCATAGATTGATGCCACGTCTCATTCTACGGGATTAATGCCGCGTCTCGCCTAGACCGCGTCTCATTAAAAGAACTTAGTCCTACCTAAGTTCAGTAATCACGACTAGTGATCAAGAGTTGGACTCATCCACAACAGGACAAAGAAATTGGGACAAAAGCTCTAAAGAAAACTTCTATTATATCAAGAAATGATAGAAGTGGATACAAACACTCTTAATAAATAGAGTGTCCCTTTTCTTTACAAAAAAAAAAAGAAGAAAAGAAGGCTAAATGTCCTGGTTCGCCAAGGAACGGATTTGTTCCCTAAGGCGGTGAATCTCATGCTGGCGCGTCCTCTCAGCCTCCATGATAGCCCGGTCCCGCAGCTCCGCCTCAGATAAGAAATTTCTGGCAGCCAGCTGCATCCGCAGAGATTCCACCCTGGAAGATTGTAGGGATAGACTCTCTTCAGCACGCGCCGTAGCAGCCCGTTGCTCCTCAAGCTCCTTTTTGAGGGAAACAAGTTTCTCCTCATTTAGCGCAAGAACAGCTTCCGCCTTGGCGATAATGTCCCGAGTTCTGAGGATGACTTGCTCCGTGCTCTGCACACTGAGCTCAGATTCCCTCGAATCTCCGGCTAATTTTTGAAATTCAGCCTTGGAATATTCAAGGTCACGGACCTCGGCAGCGATCTGTGCCTCCGCCTCCTGTCGCTCCCGTTCCTGATCAGCTAGGAGCCTAGTCAAGGTGGCCTGGGCTTCATCAAAAGAGCCAGCATCTTCCAAAGATTCCAGCTCCCGCAGGTTATCTCCAAGTTGCTCTACCACCCGCAGGCATGCCCTGGCAAGTGAAGGGCCTCCCGCCAATTCGACGCTCATGGCCATATTTTCAAGAAGCCTCTGGGCGAACTGGAAGGTGCTGTGTCCACGGAAGATGAGATCAATACATGATCCCATCGAGGTGAAGAATTGTTGCACCATCTGACGTGCCAGCTCCCCCATGTCTTCACCACCTAAGAAGCTTCCCGACCCTTTTTCTGTCACGGGATGAGGGATATAGGGCGGGTCTTCTCGCACAAGAGCCGTGCCGGCCGTCGATGTAGCAAGAGCAAGACTACCCACTGGCGCTTCCTGGAGCGCTGCCTCTGCAGGAGCTTCCACGACCAAGGAAGGAGTTGTAAGCACAACCTCTTCAGAAACTTCCACCGAGGATTGAGCTGTGTGGCCTTCTGGAGGGGTGCCGATCGTCGGACTCCCCACCTGAGCCCCCTCAGTCAGAGCTGCCTTACTAGGTTCGAGGTCCAGAGGCGTCGAGTCCTGTAGAATGGGAGTCTCCCCAGCTTCAGCAGTAGCCTCCTCCACCGGCGGAGTGAGAGTCTCCTCAGCCTCAATGGTTGTTTCCCCTCCTGGCAAAGGGGAAGGCTCCCCAACTTCAACAGCTGCCCCCACTGAGGTTGTCTCGGCAACCGAAGCCTCAACTCCCTCGGGCTGAGCCCCGGTACCTCCAGCTGACCCTGCAGTACAAAAGAAGAATGTTAGAACATCCTCTTCAACATGAAAAGAGAGAATTAAACAGAAGGAGAAAAGAATACCTTCAGTGAGAGCAATTGTCGCCAGTGACGATGGCGCCATCGAGGACTCACCCTCATGTTGTTTCTCCTCCGAGATGTGTGAGAACTTACTCGGGTCAGGAAAAGCGGGTTCATGGCCGTAGTCGACTTTATCTTCAAAGTCGCTTTCCGTATCAGACGCGGAAGACGACAGTTCAACGCAAAGGTCCTCGGTGACCGGCGCCTTGCCACCAATCACCCCAGTGGTAGGACTAGGGTCGATTATCCGAGCGCTGGAAATGAAGACACTAGGAGGCCCTGACCGCTGTGCCTTGTCTCTCCCTTCACGAGCAGAAGAAGGCTCGGACCGAGCTGAGAACCCTGGAATCTGGACATTCCCTCCCACGAGCTGTTCTTCCTCGTCAGCTATAGTGGGTTTGTCAACCAATTCCCCCTCTTCCGCAATCTTACAGGTCCCTCTGTGCGACCTAGGAGCACGGATTAAACCGGGGAGATTTTTATCCTCTGGCGGTTCCTCAACCATGATAAAGAGGTCTTCAGGACAGTCCTCAACTCCAGCAGAAATGCCTTCTGAGGGAGAGACTTCTGTTGCTAAATCCCTCCGAGCCCTCTTCGAAACAGGACCAGCAGTTGAAGTGGGACCCCGACGACGCTTACTCACCAATTCTTGAGCCTTGGCGGTAGAAGGCCCCTCCTGTGGCCCTAGCTTGGTTCTACTCCGGGTTACGCGGAGCTCCTCTCTTGAGCCTCCCTCAGCTTCTCTCTGAGATGCTCTCTCCAGCTCTTTCTGGACCTTTAAATACTGGGTGATCATGTGCGAGCATTTGCCAGACTCCGACTGTGTTTTGAGATAGGCATTAATGCCCTCAATACCCGTATACCCGGGGGCAAAATCCGGTGACTGGTTTACCCGAGAATACCAGGTGCAGAAAGTGAAGCTGGTAAGGTTCTTCGGCTCCTCGACGGGCAAACGGAAAGTTGCCTCTGTCCCCCCAGCCACGCTATAATACCAGGCTCGAGCACCTTCGCACAAATTCCCATTGAAGGCAAGTTGTGTATTCGGATTGCCGACATAAAGCTGAGCATAGCCAAACTGTCGGGCAAAACGACTTGGCATATACGGTTCGATAGTGCAGGAAGTCCCTTGGCGAAACAGCACATATCCTGGTCGTATATTGATCAACCACCGGAAGACTCCCGCAGACAGTTGGGTGAGGTCATCCCGACCTATAGAATCAGTGAATTGCTCACCAAAGGATGCACCAGGAATCCCAGGGAAGCAGCGGTTGAGCTGGTAATTGGCGGCATTTGAGAGACGTCTCCGAATATAATATATATAGGTGTCACTCCAATCCGAGTTTTCCAGCCGCCTCACAAAAGGGACAGGACTCGTACTCCCACGCGCCGTTGTCATCAGAGAAGGGCAATGCATCACGTACCAGGCCATGAGATACGTGTAAGGCAACTCCATTCGGGGGTTGGGGCGCCTTGCCGTCGGGTTTCCCTCTGAGTCAACATACGGCTTGCCTTGAGAGTCGACAGTCCTTGGAGCCTCGCATAGTCTCTTGGCTAGCGCCCGCAACCCGCTCTGAATGCCAGCCGCCACGGCCGGAAGAAGGGCTATAGGACGGCCATGGGCCAGGAGCACTGCTGGGTACACCACGTCGGCAATAATGACTTCATGTGGCCGTGTAGGTACCACGCAACGCTTCAACCACAGCATCAAGAAGCCCGCCAACAGCGCTCGACTAGAGATAGAAGCCCGGGCCCGATGATGATAGCTTTCGAAAAGCGTATCAGGTTCGAAGCCGTCCTCGTTCGACCCAGTGGAGTAAAAGCCCTCAGAAGCTTGTGCGACCATGTCGTCAACTCCCTGTTCAGAGAGGGGAGCCAGTCGAGTTATCGAATGATCCTTCTTGCTGACATTGCTGAATAAGTAATTGGCCCAGGATAGATGCCTAACTCCATGCGTCCTCCAACCGGTTACCTGACCACAAATATGGAAGTGGCACATCACTTCCCAATAGGTCTCGTACACCTCAGGGGAATCCTTCTTTATAAGGTCAAGCTCCCTAGCAGTCGGGACATATTCTTCATAAGGGAACTCCCCCATCACCAACCCCGAGACCTCATGCAACTCATGCAGTGCAAGGCCCATTTCTCCAACCGGGGTAAAGAATGTCCCCGTCTGAGGGTTGTAGCGCTCCAAGATCCCGAAGAAGTTGTGAGAGCTCATTGGGATGCCCCATTGTACGGCCCTGACTGCTGAGTATAATCCCACGTGCTCAAGCAGATCTCCAAGATCGGAGAGGGCGAAACCCACCATCCTGCCCCACCAAGAATTCTCCGTGGAGTGGACCCATCCTGGCAAATGGAACTTGGCCGGATAATCACCCTCTGCTTCTATGAACGAGTTGAGGAAGGTGGTGGCAAGCTGCGGGATCTCTCCGACTGGAAGCTCAGACTTGCGTGACCCGGGAAACAAGCCGAGGACCGTCCGGTCATGGCAATCATGACGGTATACGTTCTGGGATTTGAAATTCCCAAGGGTAATCTCAGAGATATCCCGGGACACGTCCCACTTCATCTTCCGAAGGACGGACAGATGTTGGAGATAAGACAACGGGAGCATCCTCTCCATGGCTGGAAGGAAGTATCTCCTCTCCCCTATCTGACGGAGCCACCTGTAATTCCCGTCATACATTG
Organism: Agave tequilana; assembly: GCA_038442645.1. Taxonomy (NCBI): domain Eukaryota; kingdom Viridiplantae; phylum Streptophyta; class Magnoliopsida; order Asparagales; family Asparagaceae; genus Agave; species Agave tequilana. The sequence continues at coordinate 16,881 of JAVJIF010031374.1, forward strand.
GGTTGCCACCGTCGCTGACATGATCTCCAAAGAAGAAAGCAGGCTTCTCCAGCTTGATGTGGGTATCCGTTGCGAAGACTGCATCGGTCATGAGCACCCGAGAAGTCCTCTCATCAACATGGGCAATCATTTCCCTACGAACTGGCGACCTGTCAGCAGTCACAGGTAGGGTCCTTCGCAGTGCAAAAGTCAGACGGTGGTCGGCACCACCCACGCGTCCAAAGTGGTGCATCTTGGCGAGTGAACCTGAAACATGCGGCACTGCAAAAGAAAAAGACACTTGGTCAGATACTTTGCCAAAAATAAGGGAAGACGCTAAGTGTTCATAATTCAAAACGCAGCCGAGACATTGGACGCAGGAGTTATCATCCGCGTCCAGACCTGCGAACTTGCACCAAAACGCAGAAGAGATACTGGACGCAGGAATTTTTCGAATCCGCGTCCAGACCTGCAAAGCTGCGTTCTGCAAACCAAGACTTATGAAAACTCTAAGTACTTGGACTCAAACGCCAGATTCTACAAAATCGGCGGTTGAAGACACAGAACGCAAGGATCAAATCCGCGTTCTGCAAACCAAGACTTGTGAAATTTCAAAGTGCTTGGACTCAGACGCCAGCGCCTGATGGCACAAAACGCGGCACAGAACGCATGGATCAAATCCGCGTTCTGCAAATCGCGTCCAGAGACCTTCACAATTAGAAATATTCTAAGTGAAGGACCCAGAGTGCAGAGTTCACCAGCGTCGGATCATCAGGCCCGCGCCCCGGTTATCATCTCAAGGACAGCGTCCGAGAATCAAACACGATCTTGTGTTAAAGGTCCTTAGGGTTCTATGAACATGTTTTAATGGCGGAACCCACACCGAAGGTGCATTTTTACCTCGGAAAACACCCTCCTGCGCAGAGGAAGCATCTCTCTCAGCCTCGGCGACGGTCGCCCTTGAGGTCGATGCAGTCGGTTTCGTCTTGGGAGCCATTGAAGATCAAGAAATCCGAGCGAGGAGATGAATAGTTGAACAGAGAAGGAAGTTCTTTTTCTCAGAGAATGCGTTCGTTCGGAGAAGAAGATACATCTCTCCAACTGTTGCCTTTTATAGGCACGGAGATTCGCGAAGATACGCAGCGTTTGGCCCAATAAACGCTGCAGCGAATCGCTGCCTGACGCGTGGAGCCAAATCATTGTTTGAACAGGGAAGATCATGCGTCGCGACCCCCGCCACAAGTCAGAAGTTGACACGTGGAGCAGTTCATTTAATGAACCGGGGGATCCGCGCGCCAAAAGGCGAAATCTCGCCGTTTCCCCAGGCCAGCTGGCGGCGTAATCATGACATGGCACAGGCGCGCGCCCCAAAGTACGCAGCTCTTCGGTGGACATGCCCCGTCAGCATCATCATAAATGCATCCAGAAAACCGCGTCTGCATTTCAAGAGATGCGTCTCTCCAAAGTCCGCGTCCCCTCAAACAGGCCAAACATCGCGTCTCGCTAAGAAGTCGCGTCTTTAAAGCAGTCTCTGCTTTTTCAAAAAGGAACCTGCGTCCAGTCTCCTGCTTCTGCAAAGTCAGTTCAACAGTACACTGACGCAAACAGACAACCAACCACTCTCGGCCAAAAGCGCACCCGTGACAGACTAAAAGCAATCGGGGAGGTCTAGACTGTGTATCTAGACACTCAACACGATCAACTCTGACGGCTTCAAAGAGTTCAACAGTACACTCACGAAGACCAATTCCAGATAAGATCAAGCCCGAAGCATCAACAGTCCAGTCATAAACGCGAACACGGCTGAGATCCAAAGTATTCCGAAATCCGTCCCATTCAACTGCGGAATATCAGAAACTTTGGAGGGGGTTCTGTAGGCTGTCTAAAAATGACTAACAGACCAGCCATTAAGGAAGCAGTCTCAAGCTCTAGACGCGAGGAAGCGAGGCCCGCGTTTCAGCATTAAGACGCGTTGGCTCTACACCCGCGTCTCAACGTCCAGACGCGTCGGCCCAAAGCCCGCGTCTCGACATCAAGGCGCGTCGGCCCGACGCCCGCGCCTCAGCGTCCAGACGTGAAGGCCCGAAGCTCGCGTCTCAGCATTAAGGCGCGTTGGCTCGACGCCCGCGTCTCAACTTCAAGGCGCGTTCGGCCCAACGCCCGCGTCTCAGTTGCAACTGCCCTGATTGCGGGGCCAGTCACCGCGCATGTAGCGGGTAGTGGCCCCTCATTCGGGAGCGTTTTCAGGAGGCACCTTCACCCCCTGAGACCCCTATAAATAGCCTTGTTTGCTATGAGGGAAAAAAAGTTTTGATAAGATCGAAGCTTTGGAAAGGTCGAGAATTAAGAAGGTCAAGGCATCATCAAGATCGATCGAATCCAGGCAAGAGGATCATCAAGAGGGAAGCACGACTTCAACAACAGACAGAGGGAGGAGACTCTTCAGCGAGCTTACTGAGTACTAGCCGCTCTTCGCCTACCTCCTCTTTGAGAGTTTTGGTAGACTGAGCTGAGTTACTCTTTCTACCGACCGAAGAGAAGACCCCCGACAGTCCAGGACGGTCATCTGGTCAACGGAGAACAAGATTCACTCTCCATCGCCACACGAAGAACCCAGCCTTAAACAAAGGGAAGATTCAGACATCCTCCCTCCCTTGTAACTGGAAAAGAGGGAAGAGTAGTTCTTTTGGTTGTAATCGTTTCGCTTGAATCAAGGAAATCTTTTACAGCTAAAACCACTTTCTCCGACCACCAAATTTTCCGGCGCGTACAAATAGATATCGGTAGAAACGTTAATTGTAAGAGGTAGGAGTTTCAGTCAAAAAGCAAATGTGATCGTGGTAGATCAAAGTCTAGAGAGTCAATTTTTAAAATCTGAAGAAGAACTAGTGTGCCTTCTGTAAAGAGTTAGGACACTAGAAGGTTGATTGTCTAAGGATCAAGAATAAAAAGAAAGAGTTGAAGCCTGAGCAAATCTCACACAAGTGATCAGTACACAAGCTGGTACTTCATAGGCAGTGGAGCAGACTTAGACTCATCAGTATTTTTTGTTCTCTGTCACTACTTCTATTATGGCTACTCAGGTGATTCTAAGTGGATACTAGATACAGGTGCTACCTATCATATATGTCCCAATAGAGACTGATTTTCTAGCTTCGATAAGCTAGATGGTTGTTTTGTCGTCATGGGTGATGATCGTCCGTGTAGTATGAAAAAGATAGATACAATTCTTATCAAGATGTTTGATAGGATGGTGCAGGAGCTGAAGAAAGTGAGGTATGTACCTCAATTAAAGAAATTTATCTCAGTTGGTGCCTTGAAAGTATTGGGTTTAGAGATATCTGGTAGAGACGGTGTTCTCAAGAAACTTAAAGGCTCAATGGTTGTGATGAAGGGCATCTGATGTAATAACTTGTATTACTTGAAGGATACTACAATTACAGGGTAAGTGGCGACTTCTATTAGTTCAGATGATGATTGTACCCGGCTATGACATATGAGGCTCAGACATACAGGTGAAGTCTTTGCAAGCTCTAACAAAGTAAGATTTGTTGCAAGATGTCAAGACCTGCAAATTGAAATTTTGTGAGCACTGTGTTATCAAAAAGAATACCAAGGTGAAATTTGGCACTGCGATTCATTGTACTGAGGGAATTCTTGACTATTTTCACACAGATGTTTGGGGACATATTAAAACAATATTTATTGGAGGTAACCCTTATTTTGTGTCTTTTATTGATATTACTCTAAGCAATGTTGGGTATATACCATAAGGCACAAAGGAAAAGTCCTAGAGTTGTTTGTGGAGTGAAAAAAGAATATGTAGAAGATTACAGAAAGGAAGATTAAGGTACTCCATTTAGACAATAGTAGGGGAGTACACTAGTGATCTTTCCCTATAGTTATGCCGCGATGAGGGTATAAAAAGGTACTTCACAGTGAGAGAAACATTGCAACAAAATAGGGTGACCGAAAGGATGAACATGACCTTGCTGGAGAAGGCTCATTGCATGTTATCCAATGTCTGATTATCGAAATCTTTTTGGTCTGAGACATTGGCATATGCTTGCCATCTCATTAACATGTTACCTTTATCTACGATTGGAGGTAAAACTCCTTTGAAAGTTTGGTCGAGAAAAGTTACTTAAAACTATGAGTCACTTTAGATATTTGATTGTCCAGCCTATTACCATGTCAACGAAGACAAGTTAGGTCCAAGAGTGAGGAAAAGCGTGTTTGTTGGTTTCAAGAAAGATGTGAAAGGATACAAAATTTGGGATCCAAAAGACAAGAAGATCATCTTGTGTAGGAATGTTACGTTTGATGAGGCTTCAATGGTGAAGCCTCATCAAACTCTCAGTAGGTGGAGAGTGAGAAGACCGACAAGATATCACAGCAGGTTGAGAGTAATGCTACTCCACCACCTCCAGATAAAACAATATCATTTGAGATCACACCTGAGGTGACACAGGATGGTGATCATGTAGCCAATAAGGATGTTGATATTGATGAGAATCAAAGACCAGCTATGGGTGATGTCCAAGATTCTATTGCAGTTGAAAGAACTCGGAGAAATTCACGTAAACCCAGTTAGCACACAACAAATATGATTGTGGCCTATACTCTTTCAGTCATTGAGGTGGTGATCTCATCTACATGTAGGGAAGCTGAAATCAGTTCGGAGTCCAAAATGTGAAATAATGTCATGATGGAAGAGATGATTTCTCTTCACAAAAATGACACTTGGGAATTGACATAATTGCCCAAGAGAAAGAAAGCTATTGGTTGTAAGTGGGTATTCACAAAGAAATAAAGATATCTAGATGGTGATATTGTGCCCCATAAGGCCATACTAGTAGTTAAAAGTTATGCACAGTGAGAAGGTATTGCCTACAACGAGGTATTCTCACATATTGTAAAGCACTCGTCAATTTGGATATTGTTGGCACAGTACGAGTTGGAGGTTGTTCAGCTCGATGTAAAGACCATTTTTCTCAATGTAATCTTGATGAGGAGATCTTTATGTCTCAGCCAATGGGGTTCAAGACCGCAGAAAAAGAGAAATGGTGTGCAAGCTGAAGAAATCGCTTTATGGGCTAAAATAATCACCAAAATAGTGATATAAGCATTTCTACAGCTTTATGAGAGGTAAGAGGTACACACAAAGCCATTGTGATCTATCTGTATATTACAATAAGCTCCCGGGTGGAGAGTATGTTATCAACTATTGTATGTAGACGATATGCTCATTACTTCTAGAAGTAGATCCGTGATTAATAAATTAAAGAAAGAATTGTCTTCCGATTTGAGATGAAGGATCTTGGTGAAGTAAAGAAGGTACTAGGCGTGGATACTGAGACAGATAGAAAAGTAGCAAGGTTTGCTTGACACAAAAGGAGTATTTGAAAAGGTACTATAGAAATTCAATATCAATGACGACACAAAGTTTGCAAGTACACCGCTGGCTCTCATTTCAAGTTAAAATCTATTATGTCTCCTACTACTGTTGAAGAGCATAATTATATATCTCATGTACCCTATGCTAGCGCAATTGGTGATTTAATGTATGCAATAGTGTGTATAAGGCCTGATTTGTCACAAGTTGTCTCAATGGTTAATAGATACATACATGATCCCGGTAGTAAAGTGGATTCTATGGTACATCAAAAGTAGCATAAATATTGGATAGCAAGAGTGTTTCGGATACGTCAATTCTGTTTACGCAAGTGATCTTGACAAGCATCGGTTTATGACAGGGCATGTTTTACATTGGCCCAAACACCAGTGAGTTGACGTTCTATTCTACAGTCTACTGTAGCTTTATCTAATATGGAGTCCGAGTATATGGTCATGGGGAGGCTATGAAGGAGGTAATTTGACTTCAAGGGTTACTTGACGATTTGAGAATTGATCAGAATCTATTGAAGATTAATTGTGATAGCTTGAGTGCTATCTATTTGACAAAAAATCAGGTTTATCATGTAAAAATGAAGCACATTGACATCAGGTTCTATTTTATTCGGGAAATTCTTGATGAGAGTGACATCGAGCTAAAGAAAATTCACATGAAGAGAATCCTGCCGATATGCTTACCAAGATTATTCCGAGAGTGAAGTTCAAGCATAGAAAGAAGTTACTCCATATTTTTTCAGTTGCTTGAGTTCGATGGAGCTTGTTTGTATGAACTACGGATGCTTGATCCCTTCATTAGTGAGTATGCAAGCAACCACATTGGTGCAGCCCGATTAAGTCGACATGGTGCTATGTTATGTTTGGTTCATGTTATGTTTGGTTCAAATTTGAGAAATCTTCATCGAGATGGAGAATTATAAGGAGAGAGTGTAAAATCTATTGGTTAGAGTTTTTTAACTTATTGGAGATAGCAAAGAGAGAGGAAAACAATTACAAGTGAGTACGTCTAAAAAATTGAAAAAATCTATGCCGTTATGCACAACTTAGTCGACTAGAAGAAGTGCTAATCGACTAGCAGTTTGGATTAATCAACTACTGAGATTACTCAACTTTCTTTTAGGATGATTAGTCGACTACTGTGTTTAACCAAGTCGACTATTGGTGATAGTCAACAATCTGTTGGAGAGGATTAGTCGACTACTGAGATTGAACTACTCAACTAATGTGGCTAGCCTAGTAGTTTCAAGTATAATTTTAGATTTTTTTCTGATCTGGATTCAGATATGTGATTTTTCTTCTTCATGGATTCTCTGGATATATAAAGAGGGATATTATCCCCTATTTTTGTAACCTGAATTGATTGATTAATAAGATCTCTATTCTTCTGTTTCGAGGACGCAGGCAATTACCGTACCTCATTAACTCAACGTTTTTTCTCTCTTTGGTATTTTCTTTTTGCTGTGTTCGTAATTATTCTGCGGCAAAACTCTAGTGTTTGCACGAACACCTCTGGTAGTATTTCCCAATAATTGTTACTTTTTAACGACTTGTTCCACATTATAGTTTGAAATTTGAAAAGAATTACAGTATATTAAATCAAAGAAAGTTGAAAAGCAGAGACCACATGCGAGATTTAAGATATAAGGCTTCGTTGTTTCTGTTTAAGTAGTTGCTCTGAAAGATTCTTGTTCACTTTCTCTGCAATAATTTGCAAGGAGGAAGACATAGCTATAGTTCCCTGAATACATACCTTCATCACAAGGCCAAACTTAGTATTCTGCTTCAATTTCTTCTTCTTCTTCTTCTTCTTCTTCTTCTTTCTTCTTCGAGAGATTGGGATGAAATCAGAGTAATTCCAGCCTTGTATCAATTTCACAAAACTAGTGAAATAAATTGTACAGGTAATAAAATTACAAAAGCCTCAACAGAGGTTAAAAACTCTCAACTTTCAAAAGATATAAATCTCCACACCTAAAATTAACCTCAGGTCCAATGTCAACAGCAACATATCTGCTCACACTCTTCCTCATCTGCACCCTCTCTAAAATCAATATCAGCTTCAAGGAATCTTTTATTATTAAAAGCTCTCCAACCCAACAAGGGAAACGAACTTTATTCCCACGTAACAGAGGTCAATTATGATCTATTGTACTCCAACATGAAACTAGATGCATCCCCAAATATAAACAAATTACTTATTCCAAACACTAAAATATCAACATCTTATTATGGATGTATGAGGCTGCTTGTGAACAGTTCTTTCAACTGATAAGGGAGACAACTCTTATTCTTCCTATATCGTGGAGAAAATTTCTCCAAGTATGTGTTATCTCGTGTTGTGCATGGCTGAAATTTTGAGTGGTCGGTGCCTTCCATGGTGTTTCAGACCCATCCAGATCTCTCTCTTCTGTGTCACACATTGGTGGAAGACTGTCAATATTTGAGCATAGCATACGGTACGACGTGGACTTCTCAAAGTTTGCGGTTATCTCGTGTTGTGTACGGCTGAAATTTAGAGTGGTCGGCGCCTTCCATAGTATTTCAGACGCATCCATATCTTTCTCTATTATGTCACATATTGGTGGAAGCCTCTATCTTTAATTGAGCATAGCATATGGTCCGGCATGGGACTTCTCAAAGCATCATGGTTATCTTCTGTTGTGCACGGCTGAAATTTTGAGTGGTTGGTGCCTTCCATAGTATTTCAGCCACATCCATATCTTTCTTTTCTATGCCACACATTGGTGGAAGCCTCTGTCAATAATTGAGCATAGCATATGGTGCGACATGGGACCTCTCAAAGTATATGGTTATCTCGTGTTGTGCACGGTTGAAATTTTGAGTGGTCGGTGCCTTCCATAGTATTTCAGACCCATCCATATATTTCTCGTCTATGTCACGCATTGGTGGAAGTCTCTGTCAGTAATTGAGCATCGCTTATGGTATGACATTGACTTCAATGTGAGGATCTCAGATTCGGTACTGGAAAGAATTCATTTAGTTAGCTTCCTTGAAGTTTCCTTCCGTTGCCCGTCCTAATCTCAGAGCCATCACGCATATAAATACTTCTGGTCTTGATTAAACTGGCATATACGTTCAAATTGGCATCACTGATTTTTTTTTCTTCGAAAGCCACCACCACACAGGAATGGACCATGATGCTCAAAGAAAAAGAATAAACTGCTTCTTTGAAATATCGGGGTTACTTGGTTATCTTTGTATATATGGTCCTCTTTTAGGTCTCTAGTTTGTTCTGGACTTGCTGAACTAAAAGGATACGGAGACTGTCGACTTCTTGGATTGTGTGATGCCACCATGGCCACGATGGTGTGATTTCTTTTGAGATTTTTCGAGTTTGTTGTTGTTTTGTACTTGCTCAAATGCTGTTTTTTGATTCTGCCTGTAATTCCAAAAGGAACAAAGTTCAGTGTCCATCTACCAAAACTATTGGGAATATTTCACAGGAAACTTGGCATATGGAATCCTATAAAACAAAAATCTCCCCCCCTTTATCTCCAAATTGATCAACTTTTTGCCATAAAGATGTAGAAGTGCGAGTTATGTTGCAAAACATGAACTTTCTTCTAGCTAGCACTTTCCACATCACGATATGCGATTCCTGCTGGTTAAAGTGTTTTGGACATGGAGGATATTCTATTATGATGTTCTTACTATGTCAGCAATGACACACAGCTTGTGACACAGAAATAAGGTAGTAGGGCATATTCAATCAGAGAACACTGAGAAGGCAAATACCACAATTATGTTGATGTGGACCAAACCAAACCAACAAGGACTCTCTCCAATACAATCACACACAGAGACACACTCCCCAAAACTAACCCAACTCATAATTTTCTTAGAACTAAGCATTGGCCTATCACTATGGTAAAAGTCTGCATTGCCTTGGGATATGGATTTTAAGTTTCTGTGTTATTATCTATGTCTTGACACAATATGCCCCATAATATCCCACTCTTGTATACAGAACCTCGACCCTGCTTCCATCTTGGAGTTCATATCTATTGAGTTGCATAGAAATAACCAGGTTGAACATAGAAATATTACCATGAAACTATAAATTATTTGCAGAAAATTATCATGCACATTATATATCTTAGAACACTAGCACGTACTTTTTCAAGACTTTTACTAGGTGTCTGTAAACCGGAAGTGAGAAGGGAGTTTGAATGAGATTTTATAAAAACCTGCAGTAGGAAGTGGAGTTTGAGTCTTCTATGCAATTTAGACAAAGGTGAGGCAACATCCTATGTTGGGAAATAATTTGTATGCTCTGATACCAATTGTTGTGATTTTGGTGATGCCCCCACGAACGGATCTGCTAGAGCGGCGCAACGAAAATAAACCACAAGATTTACTAAGACAATTTGAAGAAGAGAAGAAGAAGATACTTCAAAGCAGATAGAAAGCCAACACACAATATAACGTGGTTCCACCGATCAAACAGATCGTGTGTATGCCCAAGAGAGAATGAGGAAGAAACATTATTAAAACTTTGGGGAGTACAATAAGAATTACTTTCACCTCACGCTGAGAATTTACAAGCCCTTAATGACCGCCAAGAACAGCGAACCCTTGTGGCTAAGTTTCTTTCACGAATTTCTCACCTACATGAATTACACTCATAGGAATTATAAATTCATGGGATTCTCTAAAATACATTAAAAGCCACCCCTAAGGGGTTATTTGTAAACCATAAAACTCTCCTAGTCCTGAATAAATTCTTTCAATCAGAATAAATAAAACTTGAATTCAACTTGGACTCAAAACACTTTCAATCAACAGATCCAGAAAAGAAAACTGCCAAATCTGATATTAATCAATCTTTACGCCGTATTCACGTCATAATCCTAATAATCTCCCACTTGACTTGAATACGTCCAAATCTAAGAATAGTCATCATGCTCTATGTGCTCGCATTCACGCACAATTGAATAAACTTAATTTCATCTCCATCTCACTCCCTCTTCTATAGAACCCCCTCATGGGGTCACATCTTGATTTGGTCGAATAAGTTAAGGCCCAACCTAAACTTTATTACCCAATGTTCTTCTTGATTTACACAAGATCTATGAGAATTTGCTACAACATAGGAGTAACGATCTGGACTATCTTGTTGCGCGCCTAGTCGCAATCTCCCTTCGGGGTACAATTGAACATCCGAGCTCGAATCTATCGTATTCTCTGATTGTTTCACAACCACCAATTTTGAAGCTGAGGATAACTGCAATCCTCCAACTGTAACCTTTGAATTTAGCAACATATACACATTGCTGACACATTCGATTTGAAATATCACATGAGCCTTTTTGAAAACTTTCATAAGATTACCTTTCGAACTGAAACAGAACCCTTCTTTATGTAGGGCTCTAAGAGAGATGAGATTGTACCTTAATTCGGGAACATGTGAACGCCTTGAAGAGTAGTGATGCATCAATTATGAGATCGAAATTGGATTGTTTCTTCACCAATCACCTTGCTTGTAGCAGAATTTCACATGAAGACTTCTCTCGCTTGAACCGAAGTGTATGAAAAGATTATCTTTCTATTGGAACTGATATGCTGTGAACATTCAGAATCTATGACTTATCTATTTTTTTTACCAACTAGTCTATCTGTAATAGATAGAACGTCGCACTATTTTTCATCTCCTTCAACCTGTTCAGTGATATTAGCATCTGGTTGTGTTTTCTTTTGAAGCCAACACTCAGATCTTATGTGCCCCTTCTTGTGATAATAGTTGCACGTTAAATTCTTGTATTTTGAGTTACTCGTAGAATTTTTATTATTACTCTTCTCTCTTAAATAATGAACTTGTCCAGATCATCATGATGAGACTCACCTGTCAATTGGGTGTTAATTTTATCCTTGTTGAGCAGATGCTCCTTGACCTTGATTGTTGACTTGCCTCCATAAATGATAGCTTCTCTAAAAAGCTCTTATATGAAGAAGGTGAAAAACACAATAATAAAAGTGCTTGATCCTCATCTTCTATCTTAATCTCTATTTTATATAGATCATTGATAATAGAAGAAAATTCTGCAATATGAGATTTGATAGGTGTACTTTCATGCATGCGGAGAAGAAAGAGACGCTGCTTCAGATTCAATCGATTTGCCAACGACTTTTTTAGATAATGGTCCTGAAGTAGCTCCCACAGCGAGGACACTGTTTTCTCTGTAGAAAACTCATCTAACACTTCGTCCGTCAAGCAAAACTGAATAGTTGTCTAGGCTTTCTCATCCAACTCCTGCCAACTTTCTTCCTTCATGTCTTGAGACTTTTTCTCCCTCACGAGTAGTGTTTTCTTCAACCTGCTCTTAGTAAGGATAGCATTCATTCTAATCTGCCACCTGCTGAAAACTGATGACGCCATCAAACTTCTGAATATCGAAGTTGATCGCAGACATCTTCAAGTTACCTTGCTCTGATACCAATTGTTGGGGACAATCTGTATGCTCTAATACAAATTGTTGTGATTTTAAGGGAGGACGTCCCATCGACCGGATCGACTAGGACAGCGCAGCGGATACGAACCACATGATCTACTAAGACAATTTGAAGAAGAGAAAAAAATATTCCAAAGTATATAGAAAGCCAACAAAGAATATAACGTGGTTTTACCGATCTAACAGATCGTGTGTACATCTATGGGAGAAAGCGGAGAAACTTTATTAAAACTTTTGGGGAGTACAATAAGAATTACTTACGCTTCACGCCGAGAATTACAAGTCTTTGATGGCCGTTAAGAACAGTGAACCCTTGTGACTAAGCTTCTCTCATTAATTTCTCACCTAGATGAAATATACCGTTAGGAATTATAAATTCATGAGATTCTCTTGAAATACATTGAAGGCCACCCCTAAAGGGTTATTTATAAACCATAAAACTCTCCTAGTTCTAAACAAACTCTTTCAATCAGAATAAAAGAAAGTTTAATCCAACTCGGACTCAAAATATTTTCAATTAGAATAAAGAAAACTTGAATCTAATTCGGACTCAAAACAGATCTAGAAAAGAAAACTGCCAAATCCGACATTAATCAACTTTACGATGTATTCACGTCATAATCCAAACAGGGGGCCCAGCCATGTGCCATGCCTCTGTTTTGGCTTGTTCGTGAATGTTCTTTGGCACAGTAAATTATGAGAGACAAGCTAGCGGTTTTTATTGATGTAATGGACTCTGCAATTACCTTCTAGTGGTCTCTATATTGTTTCTTTCCCCTTCTTAGATCTTTTATATCTATGAAGCTTCGCAGGTCCTTCCTTTAAGTGTTAACATCGACCTTCTACAGCTTATCTGCCACAAATTTTGTTTCAATTCAAAAAAATTGTACTAGTTTCCAGTAGCCCCTCAATGGCCATATATAAGCATCAAACTGCACCGCAAAATTTCAACCCCAAAATTCACTCTCAAATTGATATTTGTCTCTCTCTTGGTTTTGCTTGCAAGTTACAAACATGAAGGTTGAAGCAGGTCCTTGCTTGATCTCCCCAGCACTTTCAAATGCAGAGAACAAAGGCTCAATCTTCAGCAGGTTGAGTTGCCTGCTGTCCCCAAAGAAGCATGCCAAGCCTGCACCTCTGCTTGCTCCTTCGACCTCACACGATAGATTCGAGGAATTCAGAGGCCTCATCAATTTCTTCGACGAGGATGGCGATGGCAAGATCTCCCCCACCGAGCTGCAGAACTGCTTGAGAATCATCGGCGAAGACCTGTCTGCTGAGGATGCCGAGGCTGTTGTCAAGTCGATAGACTCTGACGGTGACGGGCAGCTGTGTTTCGATGAGTTCATTGAACTAGCGAAGCCAGAGGAGGAAAGCGAGGAGGAGAAGAGGAGATATTTGTTGGAGGCATTTACAGTATTTGAAATGGATGGGGAGGGATGCATCACGCCGGAAAGTCTAAAAAGAGCGCTCGACCTGCTGGGGCGGCCCAGGAGTGTTGAGGAGTGCATGGAGATGATCCGGAGATACGATATCAATGGAGATGGTGTGATCTGCTTTGATGAATTTGAGATTATGCTGCTCTGAGCATGTGTGTATGCGGAATCTGTACCAAATTCTGTGCTGAAAATTGAGTGAAACAGGCTGCAGTCACCCTTCCACTGAAATAGAATTCCAGATGCATTGCGTTGCGCGAGGTTCTCTGTGTGTAGAAGTTCTAAAATGTGCAATCTTAAGAAATTGTGCTGGCAACTAAGAGTGTATAAGAAGTTTTGGTTTTATATTCTGTGTGTAAACTCAACCTTGCAAAAATATTTGCTTCTAGTCTCGGAAGAATGATGTCAGTTGGAAATTGTAATTCAAATCCTCGTGAAAATAAGAAAGTCAAAATTTGAGTTGGTTTAAGAGTTTTAGAGTTATCAAATTTTAGATTTTAGAGTCATGATTGTATCAGGATTAGTTTAAGAGTTTTTTATTTTTTTTAAGCAGTAGATCAGGAATAGGAGTTTGGTTTTGATTTGAATTTATATTGTTTTTGTGTATAAAAGTAGAGTCATAATCATATTTGTTACGAGGAAAAAGAAAAATTGAGAGAAACAAAAGTGACAGAATTTTGTAACTGAGAAATAATTTAAATAAATATATTTTTAGTTTTGGGTTCTTCAGACAAAATTTGGTGTTATTCTTCTTCAATAATCAATAGTGATATAATAGCAACCAGGTTCAGTTCTCATAGGACGCGCATTTAAAGCGGATTTAAAATTGCCTTGGGATATAAATTGAGGTGAGATGAAGTAATGTAGCTGCTCGGACCTGAGAATCAGAGAGGGAGCAGAACACCCGGTCAACTAATTCTCCTAGCTTAGGAAGTATTAGTTTTTGGGAAAAGGGCAAAAAAAAAAAAATAGTCAATATTAATGATTTCCAATACAATGCACAATTTATTTCCTTCTATTATTAGAGCAAGCAAGGATGCACAAGGTAATCCGAAGAACTATCTTTTCTCTACTTAAGTAGCTGGACAGAAACTTTCCTTCTTGAAAGAAAGCTGAATCAGTGTACCACAAGAATATTGTACAGATTCATTGATGATAAAACTTGTTAATTGTTTAATATTTTGTGATTGCTACTTTTACAAGAATAGGGATGGCTAACGAGACGAATTGAGTTGTTGCAATCACATCAATTTCTGCAATGACAAACATGGGGAAAAAAAAACCTAACAAGTACTCCTCCTAAAACAGACTTGGAACTCAATTTGGTCTTAGCGTGATGTGTGGTAATAATATTTTATTCCCTATGAACTTTCTCAGGACCTTCGTCTATTTTAACATTTTCCTTCTTCTTCTTTTTCTGCCACAAAGTTTCTCAAAAATACTTTTCCACCACAAAAACAAAATTTAAACCTTCAAATATTCGTACCACTTTCCTCAAGGACTGTCTGTATAAACTCTTCAAATTCTACGACAGATTTTCATCCTCCCAAATTCACTCTTGCATTGATTTTTGTTTCTCTCTGTAAGTTTGAGGGACAATCTCTTGATGTCTTAGATTACTTTGTTTAAGGTTGAGTTGATAGCGCAGATCCTGCCTTCAATATTGCCCATCCTTGAGGAAAGGCTGGACTGCTCCTCGTCGTCTTCGTTCATTGTCGGGGCATTTGCCGAATCTCTGATACCACTTAACGCAGACAGGGAAGCAAGGAAGACGAACGACTCGGGCTAGATCTCGCTCTGGCGCTGACAAAATCCCGAAGAAATATGCAGATAGGGATAGCTACTCGAATCCAAGAGGACCCGAATCCACGAGCCAAGGGAACAACTCGAATCCACGAGCAAATACAAGGGAAAACTCAAAAGTTTATTAATTGAAAATTGGATAAAATATTGTTATAAAATAAAGAATACAAGGGTCTTTATATAGGCTTATTAAAGAGTACTACTCCTACTAGAAAACTATAATCTATTTCTAAAAGAAATAAAAAGAATTAAAAGCGTTCTAATCTATTTAGGTAATCTAAATTCAAAATAAAGAAACAGAAAATTAATTGGAGTCTAATTTGGAAATTAAAAACAAAATCCTAAATTAATTCAGAATTGGATTGTTTCTTGTCTTGCGGTCCACCAGGCGGTCGACCACTGGCTCTGCTCAGCATGGCCAGTCGACCGGGTGGTCGAACGGCGTTGAGCCGTGGATTCTGGTCTTGCGCCTGGTTCTGTCCGGTTGACTGGGCGGTTAACCGGTCGACGAGGACTTAGGACTCTGCTTTTGGTCTCTGTTAGGCGGTCAACCGCTGTCTTTAGTGAATTTTTTCAGCCGATATGCTCCATCGAGATCACAACCTGCCTGGATGACATGACATGTCTTATGGGAAATAACACTGTATCCTTTTACTCCTCTTCACGGCATTGGAGGCGGACGTCTTACGTAAAGTAGGAGCACTGCTACCAAGTTTACGAGAGCCCAACTAGCTTTATAGGGGCATATTGCATCTTTTGCACACTGAGGGGATCGAACACCACCCACACACAACTAAGTTTGGGGTATTGCTCTGACACCACTTGTAAGGACTTGGGGCACCATCTCTAAATACTAAAATTCTGGGTGGAGTTGCCCAAATTCATATATACTCAAGACCATCCTCATGTCTAGCCGATATGAGACAATTTGTTGGAATCAAACTTAGCAATCTCTCCTCGAATAAAGAGTCTCCTTGTAAGCTCATCTTCCGACCTAGAGGACTATATATTCCATCGAAGTCACAACTGCGTGACGACAGAACACACCTTTATGTGAAACAACATTGTAGCCTATTACTCCTCTTCACCGCGTTGAAGGTGCACGCCTTACGTAAAGAGGAAACACTGCTGCCAAATTCTCCAGAGCCCAACCAGCTTTGCAGGGGCATATTGCGTCTTTTATGCCCTAGGGACCGAACACCGCCCACACACACGATTAAGTTGGGGACATGGCTCTGATACCACTTATAAGGATTTGAGACACCATCTCAAAAGACTAACCTTCTAAAGGCCTCCAAAGGGATTTATATAGACTCTTAAGACCATTTTAGTCCAACACAAACTTCATCAATACAAATAACACCGTCTCAAAGAAAGAAGGAAGCGCGAATCCAACTTGAACTGAAAATAGAACCCAAAAAGAAAACTGTTAGAGTCGCATTAGTCCACTAATATATATTATTAGTCGACTAGTTTGATCATTAGTCGACTATATAATCGACTACTAAGATTATCTTACTCTTTGTTGTGTTATATTAGTCGACTCTTGAGTTGCCATTAGTCGACTAATCTGCATTAGTCGACTACCCTTGGCTATTAGTCGACTAGCATGCACGCAAACTGTGCAAATCTGTCTGTTCTTGATCTATGAAGCTTGCACCACCTCCATCTAAACTGGAATTGTAACGCCCCGATCCCGTAGGTACGGGGACGTTATGGCGACGTACATACGCGAGGTGAATACACGCTCACGCGTACGTTAAGCCTCAGTACAGTACATTACCTCCATATAGACATGAGGTCCAGCATGAAATAAGTACAAGAATACCTGCAGAAATAGGGTGAGTGATCATAACAGATAAGAAGAATAGTGATAAGTATGAGAACAGAAATAAATGACCAAGGTACCTATGAATAGGTCAGATGAGGAATCTCCTATGTGACTCCAAGGCACTCTCGGTACGCGGATCTCCCATCTGGGCACGCAAACCCAGGGTCGTCAGAAAGCGACCTAGTGAGTGGTAAAATGAAGGAAGCAGTAATATATACTATAGATACAAGCACGATAATAATATATAATACATGATGGTGAAATAGCGATACCATATAATAAACATACACGAAGCAGTTGATATACACATGTAAGTTTTCGAAAGATATAAACATGTCATCTAAACCGGTTATCATCGGGTCAAGTCTATAGTCGTATCCAGTCGTTATAACATAATAATTTATATAATATATAAGGTGATCTAGTGATGACGAGTATACATGCTAGTAGTGATGTGATAGCAGTGAACATGGTAATGGTGACGTGATAGAGGTGATCATGCAGATGGGCATACGTTTGCAACAATAAAATATATGCAATGCAGAACAGGCATAGTATGCCACTACAAACAGTGTAACAAGTACCAGGTAATGTAACAAAGTATACATGTGCAATAAGTAGCAGATCACTACAGGAATTGTAAAAGGAAACCAGTACAGTATCAATGTATACATGTAACATGATAGCAGATAAATGATCAGGAACAGTAACAAGATAGCATACATGTAACAAGCAAGTCATGTCATTTATACAATAGTAGCAATCAGTATCGCCTGGTATTTTAATCAATCTCTACCAGTGTCTCATACCACTGGCAGTTCATACTGGAGCCCGCACTCCAGTCGAACCCATCCGGACATGGCCTACGGGTACCATTATCCAAACGAGAGAGTGATCAAATAACAAGTGTTCCCGACGTCCACTATTGTGTATACTGTTTTATTATGTTAATTGGAAACCCATGGTCGAAGAGTTCTTATCGGGTGGATGTATCCCGTGCATACCCGGGATCACGGCCTTAAACGGACCCCTGGCTGCTAAGACCAGAGCCCTCCGCTAAGAGGGGAGCATGAAACAAGTAACGGGAGCTCATGGAGCTATTGGTAGATAGCACTACCGTCCCCTGCAGTGGGACTAACAATATGGATCCAGTACATCACCCGATATGATCTAATCAACCGTCAAGTCTCCCCCATACCCAAGTTATCATTATGATCTGATATGTCAAGTATACAATGTAACAAGAACAAATAACAGTACATGATACGGGTAACATGATAACTGGACCAGAACTCTGTTGATAGCATAGAACAATATAACGGGAATCGGGAACAATATATCGGGAACAATATAACGGGAACAATATAACGGGAAACGGGATCAATAGATGTGGAAGTCCACATATAGCATATCAACAGCTCTCAAGTCCAGTATCGGGAATATCCATATCATCACGTAACATGAATACGGTAACATGGAACAATAGTACATGTACTATGAACAGGTATCCATCTGACAATAATAGAGAAAGCATACATGCACGTGCAACAGTGATATGCCGAGAATCTATATAATGATGATCACAATATATGAGATGACAGTAGTCTGGGAAGTAGTGCATATGAGTAACTGATGTGACGTGTCATAGTATCGGTGCAATGGTCAGTGACTAGTATCATATACAGTGAACTACAGTATCCGTGTAATGATATCCATGTCCTTGTGGAACATAGATGTGTAGCTATCATCCGTGTAATATCTCTGTGATAATACATATAATAACAGGAATCAATGTATCCGTGACCTGACAGTATCCGTGTAATCTATCTGTCATAATAGTGGCCAGTGTATAATGGAATATCATGTCTAGTAAACGACCGTAGCCGTGTAATGAGGATACTAGTGCATGAAATAACAGTGTCCAACATTCCTATCTCATGATATTGTATCGAGTACCGTGGATCAGTATACAGATGATAATAGTTGTCTAACTGTTATATACTACATGAAATAATAGTGTCCACTAATATGGTGAACTAGTGGCCCAAGTGTGAACTAGTGGCCCAAGTGTCAGTGGTCCATGAACATGACCTAATAGGCATCCAGTGTCACACTCTACGTCTATTAGGTATCAGACATATTCTAAGTACGGTGTTGTTTACAGTGTTTTATATTATCTACAATTTATTTTACCGGTATCATGTTTTATTTAAATAAAACAACCAAGTTCAATCAATATAATAAAAAGATAATTTACAAAATAAAAACACTCACAAACTGGCTACAGGACTGTAGCTCTCGTTCCCACGATCGCAACGGATCCAGAATCGCCCGAATCGGAGTCCGGATGCTCCAGATATCGCCCGAACACTAAAATAAATGAAAATGGGTTAAATATGTAAATAAAATATGAAATGCAATTACTGAAATGTACAGGGGGGTTTCTATAAACTTACCCTTAATGGGTTTCAGATGCGGGTTTGGCTCATAATGGGTCGGGTTTAGATCCAATACCCGAACCCGCATACTTAAGTGGACATGGGTTGCGGGTTAACGGGTTTAATGGGTTTGCAACCCATCCCAAAAAGAGTAATGGGTTCGGGTTCATACCCAAACCCGAACCCATCAAACAGCAGCGGCAGCAGCCGCTGCCGCGGCTCAGCAGCTGCAGGCCGGCCGGCCAGCGAGACCCGCCGGCGGCGGGCCTAGCCGCCGACGGTGGGTCAGAGAGAGAGAGAGAGAGAGAGAGAGAGAGAGAGAGAGAGAGAAAGAGAGAGAATAGGAAAAGGGGTAGGGGCTGCGGCGGCCAGTTCCGCCTCGCCGGCGCCGCGCCACCGCCGGCGGCTCCGCCCCGCCGGCGGTGATACCAGAGAGAGGGAGAAAGAGGGATGGAGAGAGAGAAGAAAAAGAAGAAAACAAAAAGGAAAAAAAAGGAAGAAGAAGAAGAAGAAGAAGGGAAAGAAAAGGGAGAGAAGGGGTGGTGCGGCCTGGGGAGGCGCGGTGGCGCGCCGGCCATCGGCCGCGAGCGTGGTCGAGCTCGCCCCCGGGCCTGGAACAGTGTGAAGGGGAGAGAGAAGGAGGAGGGATTTAAGGAGGTGGAGTCGGTGGAAATAAGTCGGTGGTGGAAGATTGGAGAAGAAGAAAGAAGGAAGGAAAAAGAAATAATTAAACAAATGAATTGTTTATATTATTTTAATAGAGTCAAAAATTGATTAGCTCCGAACAGTGCCCAAATATTACAGAAAATAGAGAATATTATCCTGAGACAGAATATGAAAATGGTTTGCAGAAATTCAATCCGGTTTGCACGTTAAAAATCCGGAGTGTCTCGCCGATACGGGCGACACCGGTTTGGCCGGATTTTCGATAAATTCTGAAAAATCCCCAAAAATACCCGAACGTAGATAACACGATTCTAAAATGCATAGTGAAAGAGGATTCTCAAAATTCTATCCCGTTTGTGAAATAAAAATCATAAAGCCTATTATCGGTATCGGTCGACACCCACTACGGAGTTTTTCCAAAATATTGCAGAAAAAATCCAGAAAATCCTGAAAAATCTCAAATATTAGAAAATGATTTTTGAAACTGAAATCGCTCAATCGGACTACCACAGAGGTCAAATCAATTTTTGTACGTCGTATCGCGTACCGATACAGTGATACGTACACCGGGGATCAGGGGGTTACATTTCTCCCCACCTTACAAAAATTTGCGTCCTCGCAATTTTCATTCAGGTGTGAGAACAATATTTCCAACCCCAAAGCTGAAAGGTTACGGATCTATGACACTTCCGCTGCGCACTCTGCTATTTATAAGGAACTCGAGATGGAGAAGTATGGTAGTGAACGAATCCTAACGGATGGGAAGCAAGACGATGCAAGGAAAATGAGAAGGAATTCGGATGTCCTGGTTGACAACTAGTAGGAAGGAAGGAATACAAACGAGTCAAGGAATGAAGTGTCAAGGTCATGGTATTCTTGTACTCGTTGCTGGAATCCCCAAATGCAGATACAGATCAGTTAATCTGAATCTGCTTGTACTGTTGGTAAGAGCCCGGTATGGACCCAGGTGGTTACCCACACCAGGTGTGAACCTAGGCTCTGATACCACTTTGTAACGCCCCGATCCCGTAGGTACGGGGACGTTATGGCGACGTACATACGCGAGGTGAATACACGCTCACGCGTACGTTAAGCCTCAGTACAGTACATTACCTCCATATAGACATGAGGTCCAGCATGAAATAAGTACAAGAATACCTGCAGAAATAGGGTGAGTGATCATAACAGATAAGAAGAATAGTGATAAGTATGAGAACAGAAATAAATGACCAAGGTACCTATGAATAGGCCAGATGAGGAATCTCCTATGTGACTCCAAGGCACTCTCGGTACGCGGATCTCCCATCTGGGCACGCAAACCCAGGGTCGTCAGAAAGCGACCTAGTGAGTGGTAAATGAAGGAAGCAGTAGTATATATACTATAGATACAAGCACGATAATAATATATAATACATGATGGTGAAATAGCGATACCATATAATAAACATATACGAAGCAGTTGATATACACATGTAAGTTTCGAAAGATATAAACATGTCATCTAAACCGGTTATCATCGGGTCAAGTCTATAGTCGTATCCAGTCGTTATAACATAATAATTTATATAATATATAAGGTGATCTAGTGATGACGAGTATACATGCTAGTAGTGATGTGATAGCAGTGAACATGGTAATGGTGACGTGATAGAGGTGATCATGCAGATGGGCATACGTTTGCAACAATAAAATATATGCAATGCAGAACAGGCATAGTATGCCACTACAAACAGTGTAACAAGTACCAGGTAATGTAACAAAGTATACATGTGCAATAAGTAGCAGATCACTACAGGAATTGTAAAAGGAAACCAGTACAGTATCAATGTATACATGTAACATGATAGCAGATAAATGATCAGGAACAGTAACAAGATAGCATACATGTAACAAGCAAGTCATGTCATTTATACAATAGTAGCAATCAGTATCGCCTGGTATTTTAATCAATCTCTACCAGTGTCTCATACCACTGGCAGTTCATACTGGAGCCCGCACTCCAGTCGAACCCATCCGGACATGGCCTACGGGTACCATTATCCAAACGAGAGAGTGATCAAATAACAAGTGTTCCCGACGTCCACTATTGTGTATACTGTTTTATTATGTTAATTGGAAACCCATGGTCGAAGAGTTCTTATCGGGTGGATGTATCCCGTGCATACCCGGGATCACGGCCTTAAACGGACCCCTGGCTGCTAAGACCAGAGCCCTCCGCTAAGAGGGGAGCATGAAACAAGTAACGGGAGCTCATGGAGCTATTGGTAGATAGCACTACCGTCCCCTGCAGTGGGACTAACAATATGGATCCAGTACATCACCCGATATGATCTAATCAACCGTCAAGTCTCCCCCATACCCAAGTTATCATTATGATCTGATATGTCAAGTATACAATGTAACAAGAACAAATAACAGTACATGATACGGGTAACATGATAACTGGACCAGAGCTCTGTTGATAGCATAGAACAATATAACGGGAATCGAGAACAATATATCGGGAACAATATAACGGGAACAATATAACGGGAAACGGGATCAATAGATGTGGAAGTCCACATATAGCATATCAACAGCTCTCAAGTCCAGTATCGGGAATATCCATATCATCACGTAACATGAATACGGTAACATGGAACAATAGTACATGTACTATGAACAGGTATCCATCTGACAATAATAGAGAAAGCATACATGCACGTGCAACAGTGATATGCCGAGAATCTATATAATGATGATCACAATATATGAGATGACAGTAGTCTGGGAAGTAGTGCATATGAGTAACTGATGTGACGTGTCATAGTATCGGTGCAATGGTCAGTGACTAGTATTATATACAGTGAACTACAGTATCCGTGTAATGATATCCATGTCCTTGTGGAACATAGATGTGTAGCTATCATCCGTGTAATATCTCTGTGATAATACATATAATAACAGGAATCAATGTATCCGTGACCTGACAGTATCCGTGTAATCTATCTGTCATAATAGTGGCCAGTGTATAATGGAATATCATGTCTAGTAAACACGTAGCCGTGTAATGAGGATACTAGTGCATGAAATAACAGTGTCCAACATTCCTATCTCATGATATTGTATCGAGTACCGTGGATCAGTATACAGATGATAATAGTTGTCTAACTGTTATATACTATATGAAATAATAGTGTCCACTAATATGTTGAACTAGTGGCCCAAGTGTCAGTGGTCCATGAACATGACCTAATAGGCATCCAGTGTCACACTCTACGTCTATTAGGTATCAGACATATTCTAAGTACGGTGTTGTTTACAGTGTTTTATATTATCTACAATTTATTTTACCGTTATCATGTTTTATTTAAATAAAACAACCAAGTTCAATCAATATAATAAAAGATAATTTACAAAATAAAAACACTCACAAACTGGCTACAGGACTGTAGCTCTCGTTCCCACGATCGCAACGGATCCAGAATCGCCGAATCGGAGTCCGGATGCTCCAGATATCGCCCGAACACTAAAATAAATGAAAATGAGTTAAATATGTAAATAAAATATGAAATGCAATTACTGAAATGTACAGGGGGTTTCTATAAACTTACCCTTAATGGGTTTCAGATGCGGGTTTGGCTCATAATGGGTCGGGTTTAGATCCAATACCCGAACCCGCATACTTAAGTGTACATGGGTTGCGGGTTAACGGGTTTAATGGGTTTGCAACCCATCCCAAAAGAGTAATGGGTTCGGGTTCATACCCGAACCCGAACCCATCAAACAGAAGCGGCAGCAGCCGCTGCCGCGGCTCAGCAGCTGCAGGCCGGCCGGCCAGCGAGACCCGCCGCGGCGGGCCTAACCGCCGGCGGTGGGTCACAGAGAGAGAGAGAGAGAGAGAGAGAGAGAGAGAGAGAGAGAATAGGAAAAGGGGCAGGGGCTGCGGCGGCCAGTTCCGCCTCGCCGGCGCCGCGCCACCGCCGGCGGCTCCGCCCCGCCGGCGGTGATACCAGAGAGAGGGAGAAAGAGGGATGGAGAGAGAGAAGAAAAAGAAGAAAACAAAAAGGAAAAAAAAAGGAAGAAGAAGAAGAAGAAGAAGGGAAAGAAAAAGGGAGAGAAGGGGTGGTGCGGCCTGGGGAGGCGCGGTGGCGCGCCGGCCATCGGCCGCGAGCGTGGGTCGAGCTCGCCCCCGGGCCTGGAACAGTGTGAAGGGGAGAGAGAAGGAGGAGGGATTTAAGGAGGTGGAGTCGGTGGAAATAAGTCGGTGGTGGAAGATTGGAGAAGAAGAAAGAAGGAAGGAAAAAGAAATAATTAAACAAATGAATTGTTTATATTATTTTAATAGAGTCAAAAATTGACTAGCTCCGAACAGTGCCCAAATATTACAGAAAATAGAGAATATTATCTTGAGACAGAATATGAAAATGGTTTGCAGAAATTCAATCCGGTTTGCACGTTAAAAATCCCGGAGTGTCTCGCCGATACGGGCGACACCGGTTTGGCCGGATTTTCGATAAATTCTGAAAAATCCCCAAAAATACCCGAACGTAGATAACACGATTCTAAGATGCGTAGTGAAAGCAGATTCTCAAAATTCTATCCCGTTTGTGAAATAAAAATCATAAAGCCTATTATCGGTATCGGTCGACACCCACTACGGAGTTTTTCCAAAATATTCCAGAAAAATCCAGAAAATCCTGAAAAATCTCAAATATTAGAAAATGATTTTTGAAACTGAAATCGGCTCAATCGGACTACCACAGAGGTTAAATCAATTTTTGTACGTCGTATCGCGTACCGATACAGTGATACGTACACCGGGGATCAGGGGGTTACAGGAATTCTTCTCCAATGAATATGCACTCAAAATTTTAACAGATACTCCGCTCCACTCCTGCTTTCAAGCTTGGTTTTGCGCTCGTTGTGGGCGTGGAGACAATACCAAATTCTGGATTGATTGGTGGCCAACCTCTTTGTGAGACGTGAGACTCCTAGTGGCTTGCATCGGTTCTAGTGGAACTCCCGCGTCAATGAGACGTCATCGGTTCTAGTGGGACTCCTAGAGGCTTGCATCGGTTCTTGTCAGTCCAAAGTGTCCAAATAACAGAGAGTCTCCTTGTAGGCTCATCTTATTTTTTCCTCTCTTTTTTTCCTTTGTAAGGGGCCGTTTCTGCTGTGGGTCCGGCGGCCCTATTAAATTCATTTATTTTGTAAGGGGCCGTTCAAACCAAAGGCTCTGGAACCGGATTTGACCGGTTCCGAAATCGGACCCGCCTGGTTTCAGAACTGGAACTGAAACCGGCCCCCAATTCCTCCTCTTCTTTAGAGGAACCGGTGGTTCTGAAATCTTGAACCAAAGGCTCCGGAACCGTGGTCAACTCTACTTTGGTGAATGTGATGGAGGTTTATTGTTTAACAGTAAAATAATAGTTTAATTATAGTTAAATTAGAGTTTCATTAGTTAATTTGTTACTGTTGATTATTTTAGGCATATAATAATGTAAGTAATACTTTGTTTAATTGTTCAATTGGCATACATCTGAATGGCTAGTGGAACCACTAATGTGAGTGTGGTACTTTTTGTATGGAAGAGCTAATTGTTTTATGTTTTGCTTTTGAACTTTTTTGTTGATTATTTGTGAGCTAATATCTCTTAATTGTGAATGGAAACTGGCTGTTTAAGTGGTTGTCGTGTGCTAGTATGTATTGTGTCTCTATTACAAAGAGCAGTAGTTTTTAGAGAAAAGTGGTGTATGCTCACCTATTCCATTAAAGATAAGATAATGAAACAAAGTACAACAGCAAGGTGTAAACACCAAAAAGAGCACACCTATAGGTTGTTGAAAATAATGTATGAAATACTGCTAAGCTATTTAAATTAAACTTTCAAGAAGGAAGGGACTTCTCTATTTTGATCGAGGCGTGCGGAGCACTGTTCTTAAGAGTAGATCGCGCCCCTCTAAGAGAGTATCTCGGTGCAGCAGGTTGATGGCGGCCTACCCTCCAAGATTCAACGATCGCTGGCCCTGCAAGCGTGCACTCGCAATGCACAGGCCCTAGAACAGCTCGGTTTTGTTTCCTCCAGAGATGCAGGGAAGAACTGAAGAGTCTAAGGAAATTTCAGAGGAAGAGGAAGATGGTTGAGTTCTATTTTTGAGAGCATGGAATAGATCCTTTATAAAGAGAGTTTATCATCGTTAGAAAATCTTTGAGAAGAGAAAATAATTCTTAGACAGAAAACCAATCTTTCCTTGTACAGAGAAAGCTTAGAAAGTGCCACTGCAATGACAGGACAGGACATAGAAAGATACGAATCTCAACAGCTATAGCTGACCCAAATATTATGATAGGATTTGAAAAGATTTTAATTTTAAATCCAAAAATAAAATTGACAAAACTTAGCCTATTCGGGCACACCCGCGAGGCTTTGAAACCCGAATTTGCACCCCCCCTGCGCGCATTGAGGTTTTCTGGATCCGGTAACCCAATTCCCTTCACTGGGCCTCAATGGGCTTGTGTGCGCGCGAGCACCCCCTGGTTTCTAACCCACACAACCCATCATGAAAGAGACTCCATATATAAACACTAAAGAGTTCTTTTTCTATCCAATGTGGGACTAAAAGCACTTGGCTTAATTTTGAAATACCCTCAAAATACTAACATAAGTCAATTCAAGGGATTTCGTTCATGTGTTTGAGCCAAACATACATATTATAATAGGGTCAATCTCGCGTAACACGTGAATATGATATCAGATTTTAGGGGTACAAAACTTTAAAGTCTTTGGACCTCTTATAATATTATAAGAGGACAAATCTCACGTGTCAACGTGAATTGACTCTCTCATAACATGTATGTGTGGCTCACACACATGAGCCGAGCTCCAATCCAAGCAAGGGGAGCAGTTAACATGCCCCCAAACCGAACTAGTTAGATTGAGTTGGTTTGAATGAAAAACAAGGGGTCACGCTCAAGAGAGTTTGAAAAGTGACTGAATTGAGTCACAAGAGTGTCTCATTTTGAGAATTATACATGTATGTTATGGTATTGAATTGAATTATACATGTGTTTTGTGCAATTGGATTCAATGATACGTGTATTAACGCAATTGGATTGAACTATACATACATGTTGTTACTTGTTATTTTCTTCTGTAGTAACTTATTGTTTGTATTCCTATTTGTTATTGTTTTATATGCTTTCAGGTGAACCATGTTTATTGAAATTTACTACGGGAGTGTGCTTAAGAAAGTGAGGAAGATGAAATATGTGGGTGGCAAAGTGCGTACCATAAAAGATTTTTCAATAGAGAACTGGTCTTGGTTAGAGCTGAGATATCATTTGAAGCAAGTGGGCGCATCAGCCAAATTTACTTGGTCATGGGCCTTATTATTATTATTATTATTATTTAGAGTAAAAGGTGGGTTATAAAACCTGCCGTGTTTCATTTATAAGGTTTTAATGAAAACACTCTGTAAGTATAAGTACAGAAAATATAATAACCTTTCAAAGTAAAAATTTATTCTCAAATCAATAGAAATCTCTCTTCCTTGCCCTGAGGACGTAGGCGAAATTGGCCGAACCTCGTTAAATTCGTGTGTTTGGTTTTCTTCTCAGTTTTAATTATTCTTTGCTGTTGGTGGTAATTCTTCTTGCATCTTGGCTCAAGAGTTTTCTCTACGTGGTTGTTGTTTCTGCGCACAACAAGTGGTATCAGAGCATCTCAGGTTTGTCGTGGGATCATCTGGCGATTCGAAGGACATCGGTTGCTGATTTGGTGGAGATCGTGTGTCGATCTCATATCAGCGTTGGGTCTGTTCGTGGGATCGTGTGTCAATCTCAGAACAGCGCGTGAAGTACTCAAGGAATCATTGGAGGAGTAGATCTACTCAGAAACTCATCTAGGGTTTCGTGAGGAGGTAAAGATCTGATCTTTATCAAAGTTGTTTATCTAACTCCGTTGGTTTTTCGCATTACATAGAGGATCTAGTCAAAGAGATGACAGAAGAAAGTACATCTGTGAGGACCATCAATTCTCATCCGAGGATTGACGTGGTGAAATTCAATGGCACTAACAATTTTGGCATGTGGAGGTGCGAGGTGATGGATGCGCTGAATGCATCAAACCTTGAAGATACTCTGCGTCTGGAGAAGAAGCGAAGTACAACCACTAAAGAAGAGTGGGAGAAGATGAACCGATCAGCGTGTGGCTTAATCAGATCGTGTCTAACACAAGACATCAAATACCTTGTGTTATACGAAACATCTGCGAGGCAGTTGTGGGAGATCCTTGAAAGAAAGTATCTGACCAAGAGTATTGAATCCAGATTACAACTGAAGAGCAAGCTGTACAGGTTTCAGATGAAGAAAGGATGCTCCGTGAATGAACATCTGAATCCCTACACGAAGCTTCTTACGAATTTGGTCAATGTGGATGTCAAGGTTGATGAAGAAGATAAAGCGGTAATTCTCTTGAACTCTCTTCCTGCAGAGGAGTATGAGACTTTTACCTTAACCTTCATAAATGATAGACAGTCCCTTGACTATCATAAAGTGTCGTCTGCTTTCGCTAATTATGAGACGAGGAGAAAGGAAAGACAACCTTCTCAGGCACATCAGCAGAGGCGCTAGCAGTAAGAGGCAGGGGTTCACACAGGAAGGGCAAAGATGATAGAGGGAGATCGAAGTTCAGGCCAGGTTATCGAGATCTGAAGAAGAACCAGTGTACCTTCTGCAGAGAATTAGGGCACTGAAAAGTTGACTGTCCAAAGGTCAAAAGGAAGAAGAAGGAGTTTAAGACTGAGGCAAATCTTGCAAAGGTGGCCAGTACTCAGAGCAGTACTTCACAGGCAGGTGGATCAGACTCGGACTCGTCGGTTTTCTCATTCTCTGTCACTACTCCCATCGTTGGCTACTTAGGAGATAATGAGTGGATATTGGATACTGGTACTACATACCACCATGTGTGCCCTAACAGGGATTGGTTTTCTAGCTTTGAGAAGTTGGAGGGATGTTCAGTCGTTATGGGCGATGATCATCCATGTATCATGGAGGGTGTAGGAGCAATCCAAATCAAGATGTTTGATGGGATGATAAGGGAACTGAAGGAAGTGAGTTATGTACCTCAACTGAAGAGAAACCTAATCTCTGTTGGAGCTTTGGAGGCATTGGACCTTGTGGTGTCAATAAAGGAAGGAGTCCTTAAGATGACCAAAGACTCGATGGTGGTATTGAAGGCCGTTCGCAGGAACAATATTTACTACTTGAATGGTAGTACTGTTACAGAACAAGTGGCGACTTCTACTGATTCAGATGAAGACTCAACCAGGCTATGGCATATGAGGCTGGGACACGCAGGAGAAAAGTCTTTACAAACTCTTACAAGACAAGGAGTATTGAAAGGTGCCGGAACCTGCAAGTTGGAATTTTGTGAACACTGTATCATGGAAAGAAGACCAAGTTGAAGTTCGGCACAACAACACATTGCATCAAGGGAATTCTGGATTATGTTCACATTGACGTTTGGGGACCTACCAAGACTGCATCAATTGGAGGTAACCATTACTTTGTGTCGTTTACTAATGATTATTCTAGGCGTTGTTGGGTATATACCATGAGACAAAAAGGGAAAGTCCTAGAAGTGTTTGTGAAGTCGAAGAAGAATTTAGAGAGAAGTACGGGAAGAAAAATCAAGATCCTCTGTTCAGATAATAGAGGAGAATAAAAGTCTGATCCTTTCCTTCAGCTATGTCTTGATGAGGGCATAGAGAGACACTTCACAGTGAGGGAGACACCGCAATAGAACGGGGTAGCAGAAAGGATGAACAGGACTTTGCTAGAGGAGGTCCGTTGTATGTTGTCCAATGCTAGTTTATCGAAGAACTTCTGGGCTGAGGCTTTGGCACACGCATGCTACCTTGTTAACAGGTTGCCTTCGTCTGCGATAGGGGGAAACTCCTCTCGAGGTTTGGTCGGGAAAAACAGCTGCTGATTATGATTTGCTAAGGGTGTTTGGTTGTCCAGCCTATCATCATGTCAAAGAAGATAAGTTAGACCCAAGAGCAAAGAAGGGCTTGTTCGTCAGTTTCAAGAAGGGAATCAAAGGATTCAAGATCTGGGATCCTATGGACAAGAAGTTTCTTTTCAGCAGGGATGTCACATTTGATGAGGCTTCAATGTTGAAGCCTAAGGTCTCTCAGCAGGTGGAGACTAGCAAGACCAAAGATGTATCGCAGCAGGTAGAGAATGATGCTAATCCACTATCTCTAGAAAGTTCAGCATCCGTGAGAATCATACCTAGGGTGACACAGGGTAATGATCAAGCAGATGAGGAAGATGCTGACGATGAAGAGGGTCAAGAAAAGGTCATGGGTAATATTCCTTACTCTACTGCAGTTGGAAGACCAAGGAGAAACACACGGAAACCAGGTTGGCTCACTACAGATATGGTCGTGGCTTATGCACTTTCGGTCATTGAGGAGCCTAGTCCGTCCACCTTCAGAGAAGCTGAAATCAGTTCAAAGTCGAAGATGTGGAAAGCTACCATGGAAGAAGAGATGAAGTCTCTCTACAAGAACGACACTTGAGAACTCACAAAGCTGCCCAAAGGGAAGAAGGCGATAGGCTGTAAGTGGGTGTATGAAAAGAAGCAGGAATCTCTTAAAGAAGATATGGTACACTACAAGGCCAGATTGGTAGCAAAAGGCTATGCTCAAAGGGAAGAAATTGACTACAATGAGGTATTTTCTCCTGTTGTAAAGCATTCGTCAATTCGCATCTTATTGGCTTTGGTGGCACATTACGAGTTGGACCTTGACAACTCGATGTAAAAACCGCCTTTCTCCATGGCGATCTGGATGAAGAGATCTACATGTCTCAGCCGACAGGGTTCAAGACTGCAGGGAAAGAAGATATGGTGTGTAAGCTGAAGAAGTCGTTGTACGGGTTAAAATAGTCTCCTAGACAGTGGTACAAGCGGTTCGACAGCTTCATCAGAGGAAAGAAGTACACACGTAGCCACTATGACCCATGTGTGTATTACAACAAGCTACCGACAGGGGAGTATATCTATTTACTATTGTATGTAGATGATATGCTTATTATGTCAAAGTCTAGATTTGCAATTGATGCACTGAAGAGGGACTTATCTTCTGAGTTTGAGATGAAGGATCTTGGTGAAGCAAAGAAGGTGCTAGGCATGGAAATTACACGAGACCGAAGGGTTGGCAAGGTGAGCTTGACATAGAAGGGGTATTTGCAAAAGGTACTTCAGAGGTTTAACATCGGCATGGATGCGAAATCTGTAAGTACACCACTGGCTCCTCATTTCAAGTTATCTACCACTATGTCTCCAAAGACTGTTGAAGAACGTGAGTACATGACTTACGTCCCATATGCTAGCGCAGTTGGTACTCTTATTTATGCTATGGTGTGTACAAGACCAGATCTGTCACAAGCTGTCTCTATGGTCAGTAGGTATATGCATGATCCGGGACAGGGTCATGGGAGGCAGTGAAGTGGATTCTGCGGTACATTAAAGGTACCATTGATGTTGGTCTGGTATTTGAGAAGGACTACACAGGGAAGCAGGATTGTATCGGGTATGTTGATTCTGATTATGCTGGTGACCTTGACAAACGCCGGTCCACAACGGGGTATGTCTTTACATTATCTCAAGCACCGGTTAGTTGGCGCTCTATTCTACAGTCTACCGTCGCATTGTCTACTACAGAGGCCGAGTATATGGCCATGACGGAGGCTATGAAGGAGGCAATTTGGCTTCAAGGCTTGCTTGATGACTTGGGGGTGGATCAGGATCTATTGAAGATCAACTGTGACAGTATGAATGCTATTTATTTAGCCAAGAACCAGGTATATCATGCACAGACGAAGCACATCGATGTCAGATTCTATTTTGTTCGGGAAATTCTAGATGAGGGTGATATTGAGTTGTTGAAGATTCACACAATGGAGAATCCCGCCGACATGCTTACCAAGGTGGTGTCAGGAGTCAAGTTTGCACATTGTAAAACTTTGCTCCATGTCCTTCATGTAGCATGAGCTTGTTGAAGCTCCTTTAGATGAACTACGGATGGCTTGATCCCTTGGGCAGGGTACGTAGGCAACCACACTGGCGCAGCCACTTTTGAGTCGATGGTTTGTATGTTTCAGTTCGGCTCAGATTTGAGAAATCTTCACCGAGGTGGAGAATTATAGGAAAAGAGAGGAAGTCGACGATGAGAAGGAGCCAAAGATTCATCAGCAGCAGCAGCAGCACGGTCGACCGGCCGGTCGACCGTTGTGCACTAACGTGCACAGGGCTGCAGCGGTCGACCGCCCGGTCGACCGCAGAAGGAGAGCGGTCGACCGCCCAGTCGACCGACTGAAAGTGCCTAACTCTGGGTTAGGCACGGTCGATCGGCACGGTCGACCGGTGCCTGGGTCGGTCGACCGACCGGTCGACCGACAGACGGGTTCGGGCTGTTTCGAGAAATTTGCTGAATTGAAAATCAGCCCAAATTGGAAATTGATTCCTAGGGTTTCCTTGGGTATATGAGAGAGGCAGAGCTCTCTTCTTAAAAGTAATGCTTGTAAGGCTTGTAATGCTTGCAAATTGTAATTGATTCTCAAATCAATAGAATCTCTCTTCCTTGCCCCGAAGACGTAGGCCGAATTGGCCAAACCTCATTAAATTCGTGTGTTTGATTTTCTTCTCAGTTTTAATTGTTCTTTGTTGTTAGTGGTAATTCTTCTTGCATCTTGGCTTAAGGGTTTCCTCTACGTGGTTGTTGTTTCTGCGCACAACAGAGAACACTGAGAAAGCAATACCACAATTATGTTGATGTGGACCAAACCAAACCAAAACCCTACAAGGACTCTCTACAATACAATCCCACACAGACACACACCCCAAAACTAACCCAACTCATAATTTTCTTAGAACTAAGCATTGGCCTATCCCTGTGGTAAAAGTCTGCATTGCCTTGGGATATGATTTTAAGTTTCTGTGTTATTATCTATGTCTTGACACAATATGCCCCCTAATATCCCACACTTGTATACAGAACCTCGACCCTGCTTCCATCTTGGAGTTCATATCTATTGGGTTGCATAGAAATAACCAGGTTGAACATAGAAATATTACCATGAAACTATACATTATTTGCAGAAAATTATCATGCACATTATATATCTTAGAAAACTAGCATGTACTTTTTCAAGACTTTTACTAGGTGTCTGTAAACCTGAAGTGAGAATGGAGTTTGAATGAGAATTTTATAAAAACCTGCAGTAGGAAGTGGAGTTTGAGTCTTCTATGCAATTTAGACAAAGGTGAGGCAACATCCTATGTTGGGAAATAATTTGTATGCTCTGATACCAATTGTTGTGATTTTGGTGACGCCCCCACGAACGGATCGACTGAGGCGGCACAGCGAAAATAAACCACAAGATCTACTAAGGTAATTTGAAGAAGAGAAGAAGAAGATATTTCAAAGCAGACAGAAAGCCAACACACAATATAACGTGGTTCCACTGATTAAACAGATCGTGTGTACGTCCACGGGAGAATAGGGGAGAAACATTATTAAAACTTTGGGGAGTACAATAAGAATTACTTACACCTCACGCTGAGAATTTACAAGCCCTTAATGGCCGCCAAGAACAGCGAACCCTTATGGCTAAGCTTCTCTCGCGAATTTCTCACCTAGATGAATTACACCCTTAGAAATTATAAATTTATGGGATTCTCTTAAAATACATTGAAGGCCACCCCAAGGGGTTATTTATAAACCATAAAACTCTCCTAGTCCTAAATAAATTTTTTCAATCAGAATCAACAAAACTTGAATTCAACTCGGACTCAAAACACCTTCAATCAGAATAAAGGAAACTTGAATCAAATTTGGATTCAAAACAGATCTAGAAAAGAAAACTGTCAAATCCGACATTAATCAACCTTACGACGTATTCACGTCTTAATCCTAATAATCTCCCCCTTGACTTGAATACGTCCAAATCTGAGAATAGTCATCATGCTCCATGTGCTCGCATCCACGCACAATTGAATAAACTTAACTTCATTTCCATCTCACTCCCTCTTCTGTAGAACCCCCTCATGGGGTCACATCTTGATTTGGTCGAATAAGTTAAGTCCCAACCTAAACTTTATTACCCAATGATCTCCTTGATCTACAAAAGATCTATGAGAATTTGCTACAACATAGGAGTAACGATCTGGACTATCTTGTTGTACGCCTAGTCGCAATCTCCCTTCGGGGTACAATTGAACATCCGAGCTCGAATCTATCGTTTTCTCTGATTGTTTCATAACCACCAATTTTGAAGCTGAGGATAACTGCAATCCTCCAACTGTAACCTTTGAATTCAGCAACATATACACATTGCTGACACATTCGACTTGAAACGTCACATGGGCCTCTTTGAAAACTTCCATAAGATCACCTTTCGAACTGAAACAGAACCCTTCTTTATGTAGGGCTCCAAGAGAGATGAGATTGTATCTTGATTCGGGAACATGATGAACGCCTTGAAGAGTACTGATGCATCAATTATGAGACCGAAACTGGATTGTTTCTTCGCCAATCACCTTACTTGTAGCAGAATTTCACATGAAGACTTCTATCACTTGAACCAAAGTGTATGAAGAGACTATCTTTCTATTGGAACTGATATGCTGTGAACATTTAGAATCTATGACTCATCTATTTTTGTTACCAACTGGTCTATCTGTAATAGATAGAATGTCGCACTATTTTTCATTTCCTTCAACCTGTTCAGTGATATTAGCATCTGGTTGTGTCTTCTTTTGAAGCCAACACTCAGATCTTATGTGCCCCTTCTTGTGATAATAGTTGCACGTTAAATTCTTGTGTTTTGAGTTACTCGTGGAATTTCTATTATTACTCTTCTCCCTTAAATAATGAACTTGTCCAGAATCATCATGATGAGACTCACTCATCAACTGGGTGTCAATTTTATCCTTGTTGAGCAGATGCTCCTTGACCTTGATTGTTGACTTGCCTCCATAAATGATAGCTTTTTCTAAAGCTCTTATATGAAGAAGGTGAAAAACACAATAATAGAAGTGCTTAATCCTCATCTTCTATCTTAGTCTCTATTTTATCTAGATCATTGATAATAGAAGAGAATTCTCCAATATGAGACTTGATAGGTGTACTTTCATGCATGCGGAGAAAAAAGAGACGTTGCTTTAGATTAAACCGATTCGCCAACGACTTCTTTAGATGATGGTCCTGAAGTAGCTCCCACAGCGAGGACACTATTTTCTCTGTAGAAAACTTATCCAACACTTCGTCCGCCAAGCAAAACTGAATAGCTGTCTAGGCTTTTTCATCCAACTCCTACCAACTTTCTCCCTTCATGTCTTAAGACTTTTTCTCCTTCCCGAGTAGTGCTTCAACCTGCTCCTG
The DNA here is from genome assembly GCA_038442645.1 of Agave tequilana. NCBI lineage: Eukaryota > Viridiplantae > Streptophyta > Magnoliopsida > Asparagales > Asparagaceae > Agave > Agave tequilana. Next base: position 52,350 of record JAVJIF010031374.1, read on the forward strand.
GTAAGGATAACACTCATCCTAATCTGCCACCTGCTGAAACTGATGACGCCATCAAACTTCTGAATATCGAAATTGATCGCAGACATCTTCAAATTACCTTACTCTGATACAATTGTTGGGAACAATCTGTGTAATATCCCTAGTTAGTAATACTGTATCTTTATTTTTCTAAAGTATTTAATTTAATTAACGGATCATTATTATTATTAATTAACTTGATTCGTAGTTATTACTATTAAATCTACAAATTTATTTTTAAGATAGTAAATGACATTTTGACTTTATATACTATTACAATTATTTTTATCAATTATTACTATTAGTGTTATTATTATTGATATTGTCAATGGTTATTAATTATTAATAGTGTTACTAATATTATCATTTATTATTATTATTGAATGGTTAATTATTAAGATTATTATTATTAGTGTTACTAGTATTTTATTTAAGTATTTTAATATCAGTATGAGTATTAATGGTAGTAGTTATTGTTAATTATTATTTGTGTTAGTATTACTTATTTATTTTGATATTAGTATTATTCCTTTTCCTTCCCCTTGATCCTTTACCCATTACTCTTGTATCCCATACCCAATACCCGTTATCATATACCCATTTCAAAACCCGAACATCCAATACCCATTTACCCATTTGGATCCAACCCCCAACTCATTAGTAAACCCGTTACCCGAAACCCATTAACCCATAACCCGTTACCTTATCTGAATCCTAACAACCAAATCAAATCCTAATCTTAACCACTCATTTTATGTAATCCTATCATAAATCTAACCCTAATTGAATCCCTAAACCTAATCCCATCTTCTAATCAACTAACCCTAATTACAATCTCTCCCTCCTCAATTCCCAGCCGCCAACACCTGGATCCCCTCCTGGCCGTGAGCACCTCCACCATGGCAGGAACCCCGCAGCCCGAGCCTGCTCCTTGGCCGCCTGCCCTGCCGCCCCTCTCCACCAGCAGCCGCGCAGCCCAGCAACACCACCAACCACACCAGCGCCCAGCCGGATTCCCCTCTTTGATCTAGCCGCAACACAATAGCCCTTCCATTGGCCGAGCTTCCCCATGGCAGGCCGCCTCTTCCCCCTCTCCAACAACAACAACAGCAGCAGCGAGGACAACCGTCAACAGCAGCCCCTGCTGTCCCTGTCCAGCCGCACGCACCAGGGCTCCCTCCTTGGCCGTGTGCACGCCCGAGCACCAACAGCGTGGCGCACAGCAGTACGGCGCAGCCCGCAGCCCGCAGCCAGTCCCAGCAGTCCGTCGTCAAGTCCGTCTGTAATATCCCTATTTTTAAAGTACGGTATTTGAATAAAATATACTGGTATTTTAAAATGTGTACATGTATTTATTTTTTTCATGTGATGTAATATTACTCATTGTTAGTAATATCTATGTTGTTACTGTTATTTATTATTATTATTGTTCTTTTAGTATGATTATTGTTTATCAATTATTAATTGTGATTGGTATTACTTATTTTAATATTGGCATTTGTACTAATCATGGTGGTGGTGGTGGTCTCCTTGTTTAGCTTCTCACCCTATTTCTCATTTACCCACTTGGTGATCCATAGCCCAACACCTATTTATCTGATTGGATCCTATACCCTTTATCCTATTACACCTTAGACCTAATATCCACTCATCTATTGGATCTCAACCCATTTGGATCAAACCCAACACTCATTACCTAGCCGGATCCTAACCCGTTGCCTAGACCGCTACCCGCAAACCCAATAACCCAATACTCCTATATATAACCTATTGTTAACCTAGACCTAAACCTAATCTCTTTGTTAATCTCCTCCCCAACTGCAGCCGCCCACAGCCCCTGTCATCATCCAGCAGCACCCAATATCCTGGGATTCTTCCTTACGACCTTGCCGGCAACGTCCCGGAGAGCCGCCCACCCCATCAGAGCAACGCACAGACCCCCTCCCTCCTGTGCCAGCCAACCGAGAACCACCTCCACTTGCAGTCATGGCCGAAATCCCCATGGCAGGCCAACCTCCACGCTTGACAGGATTCCCTCCTCCATTGGCCGAACCCCCTCAGGCCAGATCAGCAGCAGCAGCCAACCTCCATTGGCCGGCGCACACCCCCATCCATGGCAGCAGCAGCACGGCTTCCCCACAACAGCAACAGCGAGGACAACCCTCCCCTGCAGCCGAGCACAACAGTCCCTCTTCTCCAACAGACCGCTCCAAGAATAGCAGTATGGCGGAAGATCTCCAGCAGCACGACAGCCGGAGACAGCCCAGATCAGATCTGCAGCCCTGTCGGCTGCCTGCCCCCTTGGCGGCGCGCCAACAACAGCACACCAACAGCCCTTGTGCGCAGATCCAGGCCGAGTTCTCCACCGCAACAGCGAATGGCAGCCCAGATCAGCAGATCTGCACCTCCAGCAGCTAGCGAGCGGTGAGTTCTCCTGATCCACGCCAGGCCGTCATCGGAGACTGGCACGGTGGCCTTCTCCAGCACCTTGGCCACCCTCCCATGCAGTCCGATAGCGAGGAACGATACCACAGCGACCGCGGAAGCGACTCTGCCCTTGACGCGCACAGCAGCAACCACCCAGATCCAGCGCGCAGGCAGCGAGCGAGCGGCAATTCCAGGCCCTTCCGGCGAGCGCGAGATCCCCAGCTTGCAGCCAGGCCCTCCCCAGTACCCTGGCTACCCTCCTATGCAGTCCAACAGCGAAGAGCGGCACCACAGCGTCCACAACGGCGACTCGCCCGGTAACGACCAGATTTCCCAATGTGAGTGTTCTCCTTTCCTCTCTCTAATTCTTTAACAGTATGTACATGTGTTTTCATTAATTACGATCATGGTAATCATGTATGTTTGTATTAGTTGCAATTATGGTTATCTATGTGAGTGTATTCTCCTCCTCCTTGATTTCCTCGTATTTATGTACATCGATTTAATTATATTTTCATGTGTACATGTACATAGATTATAGTAGTGATTGTGTATGTTGGTATGTGTGCAAGAGGGGAGGCATTTATATGTTTTATGGTGTGAGAGACCAGGTATTAGTATGCCCTGTTTCAGACTGACAGAGGTGTATTAGTCGACTAATGCCCTTCATTAGTCGACTAATAGCCCTGTTAGTCGACTAATAGATGCCCCTAGTCGACTAATCCTCCTTCCAGAATGTGCTGAACTCTCTGTATCACTCTGCTGGTCGACTTATCATGTTTTGTAGTCGACTAATAGACTTATTAGTCGACTATACTTTACCCTCCAGTTGACTAATCATCACCCCTAGTCGACTTGTCTCTTCTTATAGTCGACTACGCTTCTTTAGTCGACTTATAGATGACCCTAGTCGACTACAGTTGGCCTGTCAGCTATGTGTAGTTCCTTTATTGTATGTAGACTTCACCCATGAGTTGTGTATTGGTTATAGATGAATGTATATGATATCGAGGGATGGATATATGATGGAATGACTTGACTTATCATGTTGGAACTTAGATGCATGCCTATGATATGTTGTGATACCGAGTGTTTGGAATATTATGACTGATCATTAATAGAAGTGGTGATTGTGAATACTTATGAATCAGAGTTGCATATTTGAGTGAGAGGACTAGTACTGGATATTGTTGATGTATGTCGGATTGGTGATTAATGTGTCGGATTACGTGATGTGTATTGATACTCGATTGATTGGAACTATTGGAATCATGAGTTGGTTGTAATGACTCGGGATTGATCTAGACTTATGTTATTTACATTGAATGATGTTCAATGATTAGACATGACTTATTTAGTTGAGTAATTGAGGACATATCAGATATGACTGGATTAGTTGAGTTGTGTCTTAGATTGATCTTGAGTTAGAAGTATCCAGAATCTTTATTCCTTTCATTGGAGCCTGACTGATTTTGAGATGAGATGGACATTGTTGGCATTTGGGATCTGATAGATGATATGTTGTTGATGTTGAGTATCAAGAGTAGATATTCTAGACCATAAGTTATTTGAGGATGATTCCCTTACTTCGATATGATTCAGTATATGTTGACTTGATGATCTCGAGGACATACTATATACTTCATGATTAGTTATTGACTATTTTAGTTATCAGAGATGACTTATTATGATAGTGATCTACATTTTTGGAGTTTGATAATAGTTATTATTTGATCTCAGTTGTTGGGGTATAGGATCAGAACATATTGGTGTTGAGGAGAGGACTAATTACAGATTCATTGATATGATAGTCACCGTTTTAGATTGCACTGATACGGACTGATACTTAGTGATTCATGAGAATTGTATTGAGACTATAAGTTGATGGATTAGTTATTGATATCTCTTTAGCATGGATGGATGAGATTATGGTCAGCTTTAGTTGAGACCATTCGTTGAGCAGTAGCTAGACTGTTACTGTTATTATATCCATGTTATTGAAAGTTACTGGGAAATGATTGTTTGACCGTAACCACGGTACAGTCCTATTGTTCATCGTATACACGGTTACTGTTACTGTTACTGATATTGTTCACCGTGTATACGATTACTGATTGATCATTACTGTACTGATATTATTACCGTCCAGTAGCATCCCAGTAATTGAAATGGCATAAGGTATTGATTGTTATTGATGGCATTACCTCACTGACTGTACACTAGACACCTTTCACTGGACCTTGACATATGACTGTATCACTGTTACTTAACATCTGGACTCCTGTACCCGGTACCCATTGTTGGCCCAAAGGCCTATCACCCTAGTTTTGATGATGATCAACTCATGAAGTTATGTTTACTAATGATCTTGTGTTTAATTAGTGACAGATTCATTATCAAGATCTTAGTAGGTGTGGAGCTTCAACAAAGGATTTAAAGACAAGTTGGAAGCTAGCACCGGTTGATTCACGAGCCTATGCATCAAGAACACATCTAGAGATGAGCTCGGTGGATTGCATTTGGACCAAGTCAAGAAGATGAGAAGCCTTCAAGTGAAGACTTCAAGAGGATGAAGACTTGTGTCTAGGTATAAGATTTTTATTTGTTTTAGTTAAAATGTAAAGGATAGAATAGATTGGTGGATTGCTCAAGTCATATCACACACACACTCTTGAGATTTAATTGTCTTTTCATAAAAGAATTTTTAGTTAGAAAAGACTCTTTCTTTTTGGTAAAAAGATTTTTCATTGGACAAAATACATGTCTTGGTTTTTGATGTTACCTATATACATATCTTTCAAAACCAAGTTTAGAGTCTTATGTCAAAAACTAGATATTCATCTTATTTGTGTAGTGGATCATATCCATATACACTATGCTTTAAAAGTATATCTTGTTTTTGTATTTGATGAGATTTTCCTTATGACAAAATATCTACTTTGGGTTTTGGTAATTTCTTATATACATATCCTTTAACCAAAACAAGTTTAGTGCTTTATGTCAAAAACTAGATATTTCATCTTGATTGTGTGGTGGATCATATCCATACACACTTTGCTTTATAAGTTCAAAATATCTTGTTTTTGTATTTTGTGAAGTTATGGAAAAACAAGTTTTAGAAAAACATATTTTTAGAAAAACAGTTTTTATTTTGATTGAAACTATTTTTCTGGATTTACTGTGAATTTCTGGGATTTTTATTAAGTTAAAAGACCAATCTTTAATCCCATTTTTCTGGTTCTGGCAGTTCTGATTTTTCAGAACTGACAGTGGCCGGTCGACCGGGTCGGTCGACCGGACATGCACAGACGTGCACGCCAGTGTGCACTGGAGGATCGGCCGACCGGGCCGGTCGACCGCTCCAGAGAGCTTGCTCTCGGGAAACTTCGGTCGACCGCACCGGTCGACCGACAGAGAAGGAATTCTCTGCTCCAAGTGCTCGGTCGACCGAGCCGGTCGACCGGAGGCTGCAACGGTCGGATTTTGACCGTTGTCGGTCGACCGGGCCGGTCGACCGGAAGCACTGACAGAGCCCAACGGTCAGATTTTTCTGGCCTCTATAAAAGGGGGTTTTGTCATTGTTTTGAGTCAAGATTTTTGGAGACCTTAGAGCCTGTTTTCTCATATTCATTCCAGAGGTTTTTCTCCACAAAAATAGTGAGCTAATACTTCCAATCAAAAGGGAAGATTTTATAAGAGTGTTTATTGTGATTTCTTGAGATTTTCACCAAAGATTCTTTCCTTACTTTCTCACACAAACACTTGAGCATCCATTGAGCTATTCATCCTATAGGTGTTGTAGTGAGAGTTTTGTAGGTGATCAAGTCTTTAGATCACCAAGATTTCATCTTGTTCTTTGAGGAGACGGGCAAGTATGCTCGTTGTGGTGTGGAGTTCGGGTGTGAACTCTTGTGGTGCGAGGTGCGGCCTCGGCGAGTCGGTGGACTTGCGTGTGTAAGGGACTTGGGAGTCCGAGGGATTGTAGGTGTTGCGGCACCAAGGAGAGATCCGGTTGGATCGTGCATAGTGGAAATCCTTCGTGTGTCGAAGGCGGGGATGTAGAGCAAGTGTGCTCGAACCTCGAAACAAACCCTTTGTGTTTGCGATTGCTCACTCTATCTCTCTCTCTCTCTCTCTTTGTCTCTTTTATATCTTGCATTCAATTATTGTCTATCTTTATATGCTTGATATACCCTTGTGCTTAATTGTTATATAATTGCTTGGGATTGATTGTCTAACACTTGTATTCAACCAAGAGAGCCAACGCGGCACCTCAACCCATTCAAGGGGAATCTAGAGGAGTTTGTCCAGAGCCTTGCAAGGGGAATTCGGCAACACTCTTGTGTTATACATAAGTGTTCAATTAAAAGAAGTTTAATTTGGTCATCTTAGTTTTAATTCCGCATTATTTGTTCATAAGTGACCATTAGATTAGCCATCACCTATTCACCCCCCTCTAGGTGATCTCACAATTGGTATCAGAGCTAGTGCTCTTGATATTGGGTCTAACAACCTAAGAGTTAAAGATCCTCTTTTAGGCTAATCACAAGATTTGTACACACACTATGGACTTCATGTCACCACCCACCTTTGATATTCTTAACATCCAAACTTGGAAGGTTAAGATGTCATTGTACCTCAAGGCCTTAGGAATTCATGCTTATCTTGCTACTACTAATAATGATTATTGTTCAAATAGCAAGTACATTGAGGCTAATGCAAAAGCCCTTAATGCTCTTAAATGTACCCTAAATGATGATTATTTATCTAGGGTTTCTAACATTGAATCGGCTTTTGTAGCTTGGAACATCATCACCTCCCTTGGCGAAAAGGACCTATACTATGCGGGGAGCGATTCGGACGTTGGAAGCGACATCTCCAACGTATGCTATATGGTCCAAGGGATAACCCCTTGAGGTAAACACCGAATCCGATGATGAGGATGTAGACATGTCATATGATGAGCTTGCTACCTTTTGTCATCTTGTGCTTGAAAAATATGACATGATTAAAAAGAAAAATAAAAATTTGAAAAAGGAACTTGATTGCATGCATGTAGAACATGACTCTTTTAGAAGTAACATTGCATGTTTAGACAAAGATAATAAAATTTTGAAAAAGAATTTTGATGCCATGCTTAATGATAAAGATTCTTTAGAAAATAAAATGGCATGCTTAGAAAAAGAAAATGAAGATTTGAAAAATGAGAATATTTCCTTAATGTCTAAATTGAATGTTTTATGTGAAGGAAATATGATTTTGAAAAATAAGATTGATTTGGTGGAAAAACAAAAGGAAGATGTTTTTCAAGAAAATAAATCTTTGAAAAGAAAAATTTGTGAAAAAGAAAAAGATTTTGTTTCACAAAAGAAAAAGAAAAGTGATTCTATATCTCATCATGCTTCTCATGCACACATTGATCAAAATGAGATTAAAAATTTGAAAAATAAAATTGATAATTTGAGCTCTAATTTGAGCTCATGTGCATTCAATCATACTAGATTGGAATCCTTGTTTCAAAAGAAACAAGTTCCTCATACTCATGCACATCATCATCATGACCATGCTTATGATGCACATCATGCTCACACTCCCACTCATAAGTATGCTAAGGTGTACACATGTACACATTGTGGTCGCAAAGGCCATCTAAGAAAATTTTGTTATGAAAGGTTAAATGTTCTTATTTTTGATAAAAATAAAAATGCTTGGGTTCCTTACAAGACTAACCCCATAGGACCCAAGAAAATATGGGTACCAAAATCCCCACCTTGTGTATTTGATGTAGGTGAGGAATCTCTCAAAACGTGAGAGATTTGGTGCCTTGATGGTGGGTGCATTTGAACTAAAATGACACATACTTGGAGCAACGCTATCAAGGAATTTTGGTGGGTCAACCACCATGCTAGGAGCTTTGGAGTTGGTAACGATTTCTAAACTCCTATTTCATTTTTGCACATGCTTTTAATTTCATGTAGCATGTTCATATTTTTTTTTGGGTGCTTCATGTGGCATTTACATACTTAAATGTAGAATGTGTCAAAACTTGCATTTATACATATATGAATAGTGAACTACAATTGACTCATACATATTTGAACTTCATGCTCATTTGTATCACTATATGCATGTGTATAGGCTAGTTTTGATGATTCGGTCATTTATACTTGTTATGCCTATCTTTGATCTTACTTCATGTATATGCATGTTTAATTCAAATCTAATAAATATACATGTATACCCGTGAGTCTCTTGCTTCCATGCAAACATCTTTAATAGACTCTTTTCATATTTGGGATATGTATGCGTATTGTTAGAATTGGATAAATTATACATATACCATGAAGATTAGCATTTTAAATAAATAATAATAAAAAAAATGATTTTTCATTTGTACAACAAAATGTGATTTATGATCTTTTTGAGCTTGAATGACTATTTTCATAAAGCATTGCTAAATACAAAATACTTTATGAAAAATATATGATTTGTTTTAAGATGAAAAATAAGATTTTCATGAGATTCATGCTTCACTTTCTATTTTCATGAAAATACCATTTACATAACCTTTGAACACTCATCTTTTATGATAAAAGATAATTTTTGAGCTTTATGGACTATGAGTGCTTAAACTTGTATGTATTTAGTATAATTCATGAATAACATATGATTTCATGCTTGTGAAGGATCTTTAACTAGTTTTTCAAAAATTATTTATAACTAGTTATTTATTCTTCAAATTTGGTAGTGCTTAGACATAACTATTTTTTAAAACCTACCAATTTTTGGTTATGAGTATATACATGACTTACAATGTTAATTTTACAATTGGTATATTACTCACATTTTGGTTCCTATATATGTATGCCCTAATTTTAAAATTGGTCTTATCTATTCACATACATATATATGATTTTCGTGTGCTTGCTTTACAATTGATTTACATTCTTAAAAGCACAAAAAGTTTATGCTAAGTTAAGTTAACACCTTATATTAACTATGCATAAGCTTATGAAAAATAAAAAGATTTTATTTTAGATCTTTCATTTGGTATCAATATGCTTCAACTTCAAATTTGTTATATGATTACAATTGATATCAATATGTTTGAAACATTAAAAGATTTTGCAATGATAACTTGATATCACACATCTTCAAGTGCTATTTTCTATTGGTATCAAAATTACAAATTATGATTGGTTCAAAATTTGTTTTATTGGGAAAAGTTCAAAATTTTGTTTTGATAAAAAAAAAATTAAAATGTTTTGTTTTGTATTTCCTATATGCAAGGAGAGCTTAATATCTCTCTTACATATAGATTCATGTTGAGTATATTATAAATTGAGGAGCTTAACATCTCTTCTTTATATGATATACGTGTGTAGGGGGAGCTTCACATCTCCTTCTATGCATTACATAGTTGTGTTGTGTGAATTAGGGCTTCACATCCCTCTTTCATGCAATGCACATTGTAGGGAAGCTAACTTAACGTCTTCCTCTTCATGAATGTATATCGCATATAAATCTTTATTGGTTGATTTGTATTTACCCCTTCTTGATTCTTTTGTTTTTGACAAAAAGGGGGAGAAAAATTTGTTTTGATTTGCTTTTACTTTGAACCCTTTGTTGATGATTGACAAAAAGGGGGAGAAGTATTTGTGATGTATTTGTGATATATGCATGATTTCCTTACTTAAGGGGGAGAAGTATTTGTCTTCCTTACTTAAGGTTGTATAAGATTTGTATTTATGCATATATATGTTGTCTTGCAATTAGGAGCAAAAGATTTGATTTTTGTTATGATTGCATCTCCTACATTGCATACATGTCATGTGCTTCTATTGCCATATCTATTATTTATTTGGTATGCATGAGTTAAGGGGGAGCTTCTTTGAAGCTTTACTTTAATCCATGCATATATAACTCCATGAGTTTTGTCATCATCAAAAAGGGGGAGATTGTTGGCCCAAAGGCCTATCACCCTAGTTTTGATGATGATCAACTCATGAAGTTATGTTTACTAATGATCTTGTGTTTAATTAGTGACAGATTCATTATCAAGATCTTAGTAGGTGTGGAGCTTCAATAAAGGATTTAAAGACAAGTTGGAAGCTAGCACCGGTTGATTCACGAGCCTATGCATCAAGAACACATCTAGAGATGAGCTCGGTGGATTGCATTTGGACCAAGTCAAGAAGATGAGAAGCCTTCAAGTGAAGACTTCAAGAGGATGAAGACTTGTGTCTAGGTATAAGATTTTTATTTGTTTTAGTTAAAATGTAAAGGATAGAATAGATTGGTGGATTGCTCAAGTCATATCACACACACACTCTTGAGATTTAATTGTCTTTTCATAAAAGAATTTTTAGTTAGAAAAGACTCTTTCTTTTTGGTAAAAAGATTTTTCATTGGACAAAATACATGTCTTGATTTTTGATGTTACCTATATACATATCTTTCAAAACCAAGTTTAGAGCCTTATGTCAAAAACTAGATATTCATCTTATTTGTGTAGTGGATCATATCCATACACACTATGCTTTAAAAGTATATCTTATTTTTGTATTTGATGAGATTTTCCTTATGACAAAATATCTACTTTGGGTTTTGGTAATTTCTTATATACATATCCTTTAACCAAAACAAGTTTAGTGCTTTATGTCAAAAACTAGATATTTCATCTTGATTGTGTGGTGGATCATATCCATACACACTTTGCTTTATAAGTTCAAAATATCTTGTTTTTGTATTTTGTGAAGTTATGGAAAAACAAGTTTTAGAAAAACATATTTTTAGAAAAACAGTTTTTATTTTGATTGAAACTATTTTTCTGGATTTACTGTGAATTTTTGGGATTTTTATTAAGTTAAAAGACCAATCTTTAATCCCATTTTTCTGGTTCTGGCAGTTCTGATTTTTCAGAACTGACAGTGGCCGGTCGACCGGGTCGATCGACCGGACATGCACAGACGTGCACGCCAGTGTGCACTGGAGGATCGGCCGACCGGGCCGGTCGACCGCTCCAGAGAGCTTGCTCTCGGGAAACTTCGGTCGACCGCACCGGTCGACCGGAGGCTGCAACGGTCGGATTTTGACCGTTGCCGGTCGACCGGGCCGGTCGACCGGAAGCACTGACAGAGCCCAACGGTCAGATTTTTCTGGCCTCTATAAAAGGGGGTTTTGTCATTGTTTTGAGTCAAGATTTTTGGAGACCTTAGAGCCTGTTTTCTCATATTCATTCCAGAGGTTTTTCTCCACAAAAATAGTGAGCTAATACTTCCAATCAAAAGGGAAGATTTTATAAGAGTGTTTATTGTGATTTCTTGAGATTTTCACCAAAGATTCTTTCCTTGCTTTCTCACACAAACACTTGAGCATCCATTGAGCTATTCATCCTATAGGTGTTGTAGTGAGAGTTTTGTAGGTGATCAAGTCTTTAGATCACCAAGATTTCATCTTGTTCTTTGAGGAGACGGGCAAGTGTGCTCGTTGTGGTGTGGAGTTCGGGTGTGAACTCTTGTGGTGCGAGGTGCGGCCTCGGCGAGTCGGTGGACTTGCGTGTGTAAGGGACTTGGGAGTCCGAGGGATTGTAGGTGTTGCGGCACCAAGGAGAGATCCGGTTGGATCGTGCATAGTGGAAATCCTTCGTGTGTCGAAGGCGGGGATGTAGAGCAAGTGTGCTCGAACCTCGAAACAAACCCTTTGTGTTTGCGATTGCTCACTCTATATCTCTCTCTCTCTCTCTTTGTCTCTTTTATATCTTGCATTCAATTATTGTCTATCTTTATATGCTTGATATACCCTTGTGCTTAATTGTTATATAATTGCTTGGGATTGATTGTCTAACACTTGTATTCAACCAAGAGAGCCAACGCGGCACCTCAACCCATTCAAGGGGAATCTAGAGGAGTTTGTCCAGAGCTTTGCAAGGGGAATTCGGCAACACTCTTGTGTTATACATAAGTGTTCAATTAAAAGAAGTTTAATTTGGTCATCTTAGTTTTAATTCCGCATTATTTGTTCATAAGTGACCATTAGATTAGCCATCACCTATTCACCCCCCTCTAGGTGATCTCACACCCATATCCCATGTACTATTGACCTGTTAATAGCACAGTCAAACCGGCGTCCGGCGGTTTGCCGCCTGGTGTCGGGATGACGAGGATGTATCCCACAATCGTACTAGCGTCCGGTGGATCCTGAATGGAACTAAGTGCCACACGGAACAAAGTGCCACATCATACACATGGTGGGGGCCACCTCTTGAATCTGTGGGGGCCACCTCTAGAATCCATTCCCCTCAGAGCAAAGTGCCACACGGAGCAAAGTGCCACACCACACACGTGGTGGGGGCCACCTCTTGAATCTGTGGGGGCCACCTCTTGAATCTGTAGGGCTATCTATTGATTGTGCCACCTGGTGTTAGCGTAATATTGCATTCTCAGTGCCTATTAGCATCCACACGCACTTGTATGATGATAACCCTAGGATACATGTTATTTGGTTCTATTTCCCTATTCGAACAATGATACCCGCATATCGGAGTTCGGATGAGTTCTACTGGATGTGCGGGCTCCAGGGTGAACTGTCGGATGTTGTGGGACGCCGGTGGGAAAGTGACAAAGATAACGTAGAACATTACTGATTGTTATTGAATGAATTGAATGAAAACATTGTGTCATGCCCTGAATTGTTACCCTGCCTTATGACATATGGCTATATACATGATTGTAACCAGGACCATATGATTATAACCAGGACCAGACTTATGACCAGACTTGGATACCAGTTTAGTGACATGTGATGGATACCTATATTGACATTGATTGCATATTTACAGTTGTGCCATTTGACTGCTATCTGTATTCATGTTTTCATCATATGTGTTACTGTTCAGTTATTTATTGTGTTATTTAGTCTTTCTATCTGCAGTTGTCCTTATTATTATATATGCACATGGTTTCTTCTGCACGAGCTGTTTCCCCTTTACACACACACTCATTATGGTCGCGTTCTGACGACCCTGGGTTTGCACGTCCAGCTATTGGACGGTTGTTCTAATGTGCAGGTGTTCGATGAGACGGTTCGCCTGGCGAGGAGCTTGGGTCCTCTCCCCTTGATTCTGGTATACTTGCATTTCATTCTTGTTATTATTCTTTGATTCCTGTATATCACCTTTGACTTCTATTCAGTTGTCATTTTCTTTCCGTTATTCATTGCTATCATGTGTGGTCTTATATGTATTACTGCAGTGTTCATGATCATTATGCTTCCGATTTATAGCTTGTTCTGGTTACAATTTAGGCTTAGCGCGTATACGAGGGGTATTTTACCTCGCGTATATGCGTCGCCATAACGTCTCCGTATCTTTAGGATCGGGGCGTTACAGAGTGGTATCAGAGCCAGGTTTTCGACTTGCGATGTTAAATTTGAATTTTGATATTCGCAAGAGAGACCTAGTTCTTACCTGTAACTTGAAATAAGCTATAGTTACACTGCAATATACATATACTATCCATTATGATATTCAGTCCATTTGGAATTGACTGTCCTTCCTTTGGAAATCCTTATCTTTGATCTTTGCTCTTTGATATCCCTGATTTCTACTCTTCTTCTAGAGTGATTTTGACGTTCTTGATTTCAAGTTCATCTTGATTCTTTTTCCCTAATTTGTCTCCTGAGTTTGATCACTTCTTGCTGAAGCTGGTAGAAGAGATCAGAGCGCGCAGCGGAATCATGATGTCCCAGCGAGGCGACGTGGAAGCTTGTTGTGTGCTCTCTTGATTTTGGATTCTTTTATCATTTCCCTACTTTATTTGAATTTCGAGGACGAAATTTTTATTAAGGTGGGTAGAATGTAATATCCCTATTTTTAAAGTACGGTATTTGAATAAAATATACTGGTATTTTAAAATGTGTACATGTATTTATTTTTTTCATGTGATGTAATATTACTCATTGTTAGTAATATCTATGTTGTTACTGTTATTTATTATTATTATTGTTCTTTTAGTATGATTATTGTTTATCAATTATTAATTGTGATTGGTATTACTTATTTTAATATTGGCATTTGTACTAATCATGGTGGTGGTGGTGGTCTCCTTGTTTAGCTTCTCACCCTATTTCTCATTTACCCACTTGGTGATCCATAGCCCAACACCTATTTATCTGATTGGATCCTATACCCTTTATCCTATTACACCTTAGACCCAATATCCACTCATCTATTGGATCTCAACCCATTTGGATCAAACCCAACACTCATTACCTAGCCGGATCCTAACCCGTTGCCTAGACCGCTACCCGCAAACCCAATAACCCAATACTCCTATATATAACCTATTGTTAACCTAGACCTAAACCTAATCTCTTTGTTAATCTCCTCCCCAACTGCAGCCGCCCACAGCCCCTGTCATCATCCAGCAGCACCCAATATCCTGGGATTCTTCCTCACGACCTTGCCGGCAACGTCCCGGAGAGCCGCCCACCCCATCAGAGCAACGCACAGACCCCCTCCCTCCTGTGCGCAGCCAACCGAGAACCACCTCCACTTGCAGTCATGGCCGAAATCCCCATGGCAGGCCAACCTCCACACTTGACAGGATTCCCTCCTCCATTGGCCGAACCCCCTCAGGCCAGATCAGGAGCAGCAGCCAACCTCCATTGGCCGGCGCACACCCCCATCCATGGCAGCAGCAGCACGGCTTCCCCACAACAGCAACAGCGAGGACAACCCTCCCCTGCAGCCGAGCACAACAGTCCCTCTTCTCCAACAGACCGCTCCAAGAACAGCAGTATGGCGTAAGATCTCCAGCAGCACGACAGCCGGAGACAGCCCAGATCAGATCTGCAGCCCTGTCGGCTGCCTGTCCCCTTGGCGGCGCGCCAACAACAGCACACCAACAGCCCGTGTGCGCAGATCCAGGCCGAGTTCTCCACCGCAACAGCGAATGGCAGCCCAGATCAGCAGATCTGCACCTCCAGCAGCGAGCGAGCGGCGAGTTCTCCTGATCCACGCCAGGCCGTCGTCGGAGACTGGCACGGTGGCCTTCTCCAGCACCTTGGCCACCCTCCCATGCAGTCCGATAGCGAGGAACGATACCACAGCGACCGCGGCAGCGCTCTGCCCTTGACGCGCACAGCAGCAACCACCCAGATCCAGCGCGCAGGCAGCGAGCGAGCGGCAATTCCAGGCCCTTCCGGCGAGCGCGAGATCCCCAGCTTGCAGCCAGGCCTTCCCCAGTACCCTGGCTACCCTCCTATGCAGTCCAACAGCGAAGAGCGGCACCACAGCGTCCACAACGGCGACTCGCCCGGTAACGACCAGATTCCCCAATGTGAGTGTTCTCCTTTCCTCTCTCTAATTCTTTAACAGTATGTACATGTGTTTTCATTAATTACGATCATGGTAATCATGTATGTTTGCATTAGTTGCAATTATGGTTATCTATGTGAGTGTATTCTCCTCCTCCTTGATTTCCTCGTATTTATGTACATTGATTTAATTATATTTTCATGTGTACATGTACATAGATTATAGTAGTGATTGTGTATGTTGGTATGTGTGCAAGAGGGGAGGCATTTATATATTTTATGGTGTGAGAGACCAGGTATTAGTATGCCCCGTTTCAGACTGACAGAGGTGTATTAGTCGACTAATGCCCTTCATTAGTCGACTAATAGCCCTGTTAGTCGACTAATAGATGCCCCTAGTCGACTAATCCTCCTTTCAGAATGTGCTGAACTCTCTGTATCACTCTGCTGGTCGACTTATCATGTTTTGTAGTCGACTAATAGACTTATTAGTCGACTATACTTTACCCTCCAGTTGACTAATCATCACCCCTAGTCGACTTGTCTCTTCTTATAGTCGACTACGCTTCTTTAGTCGACTTATAGATGACCCTAGTCGACTACAGTTGGCCTGTCAGCTATGTGTAGTTCCTTTATTGTATGTAGACTTCACCCATGAGTTGTGTGTTGGTTATAGATGAATGTATATGATATCGAGGGATGGATATATGATGGAATGACTTGACTTATCATGTTGGAACTTAGATGCATGCCTATGATATGTTGTGATACCGAGTGTTTGGAATATTATGACTGATCATTAATAGAAGTGGTGATTGTGAATACATATGAATCAGAGTTTCATATTTGAGTGAGAGGACTAGTACTGGATATTGTTGATGTATGTCGGATTGGTGATTAATGTGTCGAATTACGTGATGTGTATTGATACTCGATTGATTGGAACTATTGGAATCATGAGTTGGTTGTAATGACTCGGGATTGATCTAGACTTATGTTATTTACATTGAATGATGTTCAATGATTAGACATGACTTATTTAGTTGAGTAATTGAGGACATATCAGATATGACTGGATTAGTTGAGTTGTGTCTTAGATTGATCTTGAGTTAGAAGTATCCAGAATCTTTATTCCTTTCATTGGAGCCTGACTGATATTGAGATGAGATGGACATTGTTGGCATTTGGGATCTGATAGATGATATGTTGTTGATGTTGAGTATCAAGAGTAGATATTCTAGACCATAAGTTATTTGAGGATGATTCCCTTACTTCGATATGATTCAGTATATGTTGACTTGATGATCTCGAGGACATACTATATACTTCATGATTAGTTATTGACTATTTCAGTTATCAGAGATGACTTATTATGATAGTGATCTACATTTTTGGAGTTTGATAATAGTTATTATTTGATCTCAGTTGTTGGGGTATAGGATCAGAACATATTGGTGTTGAGGAGAGGACTAATTACAGATTCATTGATATGATAGTCACCGTTTTAGATTGCACTGATACGGACTGATACTTAGTGATTCATGAGAATTGTATTGAGACTATAAGTTGATGGATTAGTTATTGATATCTCTTTAGCATGGATGGATGAGATTATGGTCAGCTTTAGTTGAGACCATTCGTTGAGCAGTAGCTAGACTGTTACTGTTATTATATCCATGTTATTGAAAGTTACTGGGAAATGATTGTTTGACCGTAACCACGGTACAGTCCTATTATTCATCGTATACACGGTTACTGTTACTGTTACTGTTACTGATATTGTTCACCGTGTATACGATTACTGATTGATCATTACTGTACTGATATTATTACCGTCCAGTAGCATCCCAGTAATTGAAATGGCATAAGGTATTGATTGTTATTGATGGCATTACCTCACTGACTGTACACTAGACACCTTTCACTGGACCTTGACATATGACTGTATCATTGTTACTTGACATCTGGACTCCTGTACCCGGTACCCATATCCCATGTACTATTGACCTGTTAATAGCACAGTCGAACCGGCGTCCGGCGGTTTGCCGCCTGGTGTCGGGATGACGAGGATGTATCCCACAATCGTACTAGCGTCCGGTGGATCCTGAATGGAACTAAGTGCCACACGGAACAAAGTGCCACATCATAAACATGGTGGGGGCCACCTCTTGAATCCGTGGGGGCCACCTCTAGAATCCATTCCCCTCAGAGCAAAGTGCCACACGGAGCAAAGTGCCACACCACACACGTGGTGGGGGCCACCTCTTGAATCTGTGGGGGCCACCTCTTGAATCTGTAGGGCTATCTATTGATTGTGCCACCTGGTGTTAGCGTGATATTGCATTCTCAGTGCCTATTAGCATCCACACGCACTTGTATGATGATAACCCTAGGATACATGTTATTTGGTTCTCTTTCCCTATTCGAACAATGATACCCGCATATCGGAGTTCGGATGAGTTCTACTGGATGTGCGGGTTCCAGGGTGAACTGTCGGATGTTGTGGGACGCCGGTGGGAAAGTGACAAAGATAACGTAGAACATTACTGATTGTTATTGAATGAATTGAATGAAAACATTGTGTCATGCCCTGAATTATTACCCTGCCTTATGACATATGGCTGTATACATGATTGTAACCAGGACCACATGATTATAACCAGGACCAGACTTATGACCAGACTTGGATACCAGTTTAGTGACATGTGATGGATACCTATATTGACATTGATTGCATATTTACAGTTGTGCCATTTGACTGCTATCTGTATTCATGTTTTCATCATATGTGTTACTGTTCAGTTATTTATTGTGTTATTTAGTCTTTCTATCTGTAGTTGTCCTTATTATTATATATGCACATGGTTTCTTCTGCACGAGCTGTTTCCCCTTTACACACATACTCATTATGGTCGCGTTTTGACGACCCTGGGTTTGCACGTCCAGCTATTGGACGATTGTTCTAATGTGCAGGTGTTCGATGAGACGGTTCGCCTGGCGAGGAGCTTGGGTCCTCTCCCCTTGATTCTGGTATACTTGCATTTCATTCTTGTTATTATTCTTTGATTCCTGTATATCACCTTTGACTTCTATTCAGTTGTCATTTTCTTCCCGTTATTCATTGCTATCATGTGTGGTCTTATATGTATTACTGCAGTGTTCATGATCATTATGCTTCCGATTTATAACTTGTTCTGGTTACAATTTAGGCTTAGCGCGTATACGAGGGGTATTTTACCTCGCGTATATGCGTCGCCATAACGTCTCCGTATCTATAGGATCGGGGCGTTACACCGTCGACTCCTCCGTCGAGCCGCTGCCATTGTTCGTGAGATCCACCGTCGTCACAGAACTTCCCCTCTAAGGTGAGTGTCTCTCCCTCTCTTTAATTCATTAAGTATTCATAGATATGTTTATGTGTGTGATATAAATTAGCATGTAGTGCGCAAGTGTTACATGATTATATGTTTGTACGTTAATGTGTGTGCATAGATGTAGTGTAGAAATCTATATGTTTGGGTGATGCATGCATGAGTGATGCATGAGTGCATTTAATAGAATGTGGGAATGTGTGTTAGTGTAATTCAGTATCAGATTTGCAGAGCATTAGTCGACTTGCCCCTTGTATTAGTCGACTAATACCCTTATTAATCGACTTACCCTAGCCCTATAGTCGACTAGGCTCCCCTTTAGAATAGTTGTTGACTCTCTGTTTGTCGACTGTAATCAACCCTAGTCAACTACCCCCATTCCCTGTAGTCGACTAATAACCTACTATAGTCGACTTGCCATTCTTGTAGTCGACTAATATCCTATATTAGTCGACTTATACTAGCTGTAGTCGACTATATGTTTGTCCTGTAGGTCATGTACTCTCTGTTTGACTATTACTCCTGTTAGTCGACTTGCCTTCCCTGTTAGTCGACTAGTACCTTTATTAGTCGACTTATTATGCTTGTTAGTCGACTAACCCCTACCCTAGTCGACTTGCTCCTTTCCCCTAGTCGACTAACCCTAGGCTGACTGCCGTTCTTAGATTCTTATTGGATTGAGGACTTTACCTCTTGAGCTATGATATTGGCTATAGTCTGACGAATATAATTTGAGGAATAGATATTGGTTGGATTGACCTGACTTGATAGATATGTTGCCGACTTTTGAGACCTTATGTTTGACCTCGATAGAAGTGGGAACTTGTGAGGACTTGAGGATCAGAGTAGATTGATGGAGTGAGAGGACTGAGCTTTGATTATTGATATATGTTGGAATGGCAGTTTATTGTATCAGATTACTTGATGTGAATTGATACTTGATGATCATGTGACTATTAGATTTAAAAGTTAGTTGTGTTGATTTATAAGTGGTCTATTCTAGATTTCAGTTCCTTGAGGATGTTTCCTATTTAGATATGATTGTGGTGTATGTTTACTTAGTTGATCTCGAGGATATGCCATATGCTTCATGTTTAGTCATTGATTACTTCAGTTAGCAGAGATGAGTTATTATGATGGTGATCTATTCGATGTCGGTGATGTTATACTTCAGAGTTATCAGATAGCAGTCATTACTTTATCAGTTGGTGAGATCATTTATTGACGACTTAGAGGATGGATATATCGATGACTTTGAGGATATGTGTTGATTCCGTAATTTGCCTGGATTCTTCTATTCATGACAGTAGGTTATTTCTGAAAAACACCTAGAGGGGGGGTGAATAGGTGCAAGTGCTAATCTAGTGAACTAAATGCGGAAGCTTAAAACAATTCTTGCAACACACTTAATACAACCAACAACTGTAGCCGAATTCCCCGTGAAGGGCTCTGGACTAACTCCTCTTGATTCCCCTAGATATGGGTTGAGGTGCTATGTGAAGCTCTTGTGGTTAAGTACAAGTGAGGCACACACAAACAACCAAGCATATAAGATGAATAGGCAATATGAATATATGTAAGGCAACACAAGCAATATGAATGATATGACAATATGAATAATGCTATGCACAAATAAAGAGAGAGAGTTGAGAGATATTGGATCAAACGCTAAGACAAGATATGTTTCGAGGTTCGAGCCCCTAGCTCTACATCCCCGCCTACACCACCGTGTAGGATTTCCAATCCACTATCTCCTACCGAGGGAACCTCTACCGAAGAGAATTTATTACAACTCTAGGAGTACCAAACTCCTCTCTCAAACAACCACCTCACAATCGAGGGGTAGGCCCGTAGCCAAACAACAACCAACACCTCTACCGAAGAGGGTTTACAAACCAAACTCCACCTCTCACTAGAGAGAGCAAACCAATCACCCGATCAACCTCTACCAAAGAAGGATACAACAAGAATAAGGGTGTTTACAACAAGTGGTTTCTTTCAACCACAAACCAATCTCCTTTTCCACAAAAACAAGATCCTAATAGATTAGGATAGGTGATAGCTCAAGTGTGGAAAAACTAGTTGTTTTTGGAAACAAGCAACAAAGAAAAACTACTTGGGAAATCTCTTGTAAATGATAGAAAATGAAAACCAATACAATATCCCAAAACCTAGTTCTCTTTGATTTTCCAAAAACCCAAAACAATAAAGATGAAATCTTTTTACTCTTTAAACTCTTTTAAAAACTTCTTTTTAAAACCAGAGAGTAGGAAAAAATTAGCTCTAAAAATCTTGGCCAAAATCCCAAAGAAATGGGGTTTTTATAGGCCCATCAGAAACTAGCCGTTAGGCTGAGCTGGCAGCCTGACAGGCTACCGGTCGACCGGCCGGGTCGACCGCCAACGGTCAGAAATGTGACCGTTAGGCAACCACGGTCGACCGCCCTGGTCGACCCAAACAAACAGAGAGCAGAGCTCTCAGACCCGGCGACCCTGACGGTCGACCGAGTTTGTGTCTGCCAGACGTGCACAAGTCTGTGCACGTCGGTCGACCCCATGGGTCGACCGGCCCTTGGTGAGGTCGACCCATACGGTCGACCGACCTGGCCTGTCAGCACAAACCTGGGTCAGAAACTGGGTTAAAACATATTTTAAAAAATCTTTTAATTAACTTGTAAAAATCCCAAAAATGTTTTTACCATATTGCATTGATATATAAACATGTGATAAACATTTTTACTCAAATATCAAGCATATGAAACGATTTTTGTTTCTTAACATTTTTACCAAAAACCAAAACATGTATTTTTATCAAACTTGGATTTTTCAATACATGAATAGGAAAGTCAAAATAAGTTTGTCTAGCAAGTTTAAAGCATGTATGTATATCTAGAACATATCTAATATACATAGAAATAAAGTAAACTTGTTTTGATCTACTATTCATGAAAACCAAAAACCAAACATAAAACGTGTGTGTTATGTGTACTTGAGCATATCAACTATACTAAGCTTTACAAATGGATCTAAAACACACTATCTAAATTAGGATACCTAAGTCTTCTTGATGATCTTCAATCTTCAAGTAGACTTGCTCCCAAACCGTGATCCACCAAGTGCAAAGGAATGATCTTTAAGCTTTGGCACCTGAATCACCATGAAAAGCTTCTAAACTCCTTGTTGAAGCTAATCACCAACTAATATCTTGGTTAATGATCTGAAACTTAAACAACACAAGATTATTAGTAAACATAACTACATGAGTTAATCATCATCAAAACTAGGGTGGAAGGCCTTTGGGCCAACAATTTCTCGTCCTGACTATCTGGATTTACATGAGAAACTTGACTGACTATACTTGGTATCTACCTGATAACTATTGTCCATGTTACTTAATTACTGGGAAAAATATTGTTGCACGGTAACAACACTTTCATGTTATTCTTGTTATATATTCCTGTTATACTGGTATCCTGTTCATTAATATTATATATTCCTGTTATACCGGTATCCTGATTACATGTTGATATTGTTACCGTGACTACCACTGAGTTATCCCAGTGATTCAAGTAACATGTACATTAAATAATCTTGATAAACTAAAACATGATAACAAACAACTTACACTGGGAGTGGGGAGATTGATGGAGGAGACAACGTCTGTATTTTGGGTGGACCTAGGATTTAGGTTGCGCAGCCGAAAGAGGGTTCTACTGCAGGGTTCCCGTGGGGTGACTGGCACCCCGTCCTGTTCTTGTTATACATGTTTACATGTACCTGTTCCTATTATACATGTTCCTGACTACCTTGCGGTAGGTCCTAGTTCAGCGCCAGGAGTCTGGGCCGTGGTCCCGGGTATGCACGGGACCAACCTAAAACACAGACAATGTCTCCAACCGATCAGTTTCAATAACTGAGAACATCGATTGGCATGTGTGGTAGGCGTAGTATGGGATGCGTCTATTACATGTAACAATTGGTGTTCGCTGACATAATTAATAATAAACTGTTGATGTATTGTGACTGACTGTAATCACCTGATTGTATATCTATATATATCATTATGATAGACACATGATTGTAACCAGGACCAGATTATGTACTAGGTTAGTGATATTGCTAGGATATACACCTAGACATCTGTTGTTTGTTACAGTTGTGTACTTGTCTTGTACCTGTACTCTTATTCTTGCTATTGTTATTCAGTTGCTTATGTATCATGTTATTTGATTATCTTATATCTGCAGTTATTCTTGTTATTGCTTTATGCACATTGTTTATATGCACGGGCTCTCCCCTTTACACACACACTCACTAGGTCGCTTTCTGACGACCCTGGATTTGCACGTCCAGATATTGGACGTGCAGGTGTTCGATGAGCCTGTACGCTTTGCGAGGAGCTGGACTCTCTCTTCCTTTTGATTCTGGTATTCTTGCATTTCTTTATTCCTGCTATTATTCTTTGATTCATGTATATCCCACTTGGCTTCTATTCTATTCCTTATTTCATTTCAGATCATGTGTAGCTTTTATATGTATTATTGCAGTGATTATTGATTATTATAGTATAAATTTATAGCTTGTTTTGGGTTACTTAAGGCTTAGCGCATATACGTGAGGTATTTCTTTGCGTATATGCGTCGCCGACTCGTGTCGCGTCTCCGCTCCAGCGTATTTTGGGAAGCGGGGCGTGACAGGGTTTTCTTGGTATCAGAGCCAGGTTCAACATAAAAGAGAACCTAGTTCTTACTGGTTACCTGAGACTAGTTATATTTACACTGCAATATACATATACTATCCATACGATGATATTGACTCCATTTGAATTTGATCGTTCTCTCTGTTGGGATCCATCTCTTGAATTTTTTGATATCCCTAATTTCAACTCTTTTTTTAATCTGGGTTTCATCTTGATTCCTATTCTCCTTGTCTATTTTATTTTCCGATCTGTCTCTTAAGGGTGGTTACTTTATGTTGAAGCTGGTAGCAGAGATCAGAGTAACGCAGTGGAAGCATGGTGGATTTATGATGTGCAGAGAAATGACGTGAAGCTTGTTTGTCTTCTACTTTGATTTTGGATTCTTTTTACCATTCCCGGCCTTATTGAATTTCGAGGACAAAATTTTTATAAGGTGGGTAGAATGTAATATCCCTAGTTAGTAATACTGTATCTTTATTTTTCTAAAGTATTTAATTTAATTTACGGATCATTATTATTATTAATTAACTTGATTCATAGTTATTACTATTAAATCTACAAATTTATTTTTAAGATAGTAAATGGCATTTTGGCTTTATATACTATTACAATTATTTTTATCAATTATTACTATTAGTGTTATTATTATTGATATTGTCAATGGTTATTAATTATTAATAGTATTACTAATATTATCATTTATTATTATTATTGAATGGTTAATTATTAAGATTATTATTATTAGTGTTACTAGTATTTTATTTAATTATTTTAATATTAGTATGAGTATTAGTGGTAGTAGTTATTGTTAATTATTATTTGTGTTAGTATTTCTTATTTATTTTGATATTAGTATTATTCCTTTTCCTTCCCCTTGATTATTTACCCATTACTCTTGTATCCCATACCCAACACCCGTTATCATATACCCATTTCAAAACCGAACATCCAATACCCATTTACCCATTTGGATCCAACCCCCAACTTATTAGAATTACTTTTGGGGAGTAAAATAAGAATTACTTACAATTCACGCTGAGAATTACAAGTCTTTGATGGCCGCTAAGAATGAAATATACCGTTAGGAATTATAAATTCATGAGATTCTCTTGGAATACATTGAAGGCCACCCCTAAGGGGTTATTTATAAACCATAGAACTCTCCTAGTTCTAAATAAACTCTTTCAATTAGAATAAAAGAAAGTTTAATCCAACTCGGACTCAAAATATTTTCAATTAGAATAAAGAAAACTTGAATCCAACTCGAACTCAAACATATTCTGAAAAGAAAACTGCCAAATCCGACATTAATCAACTTTTACGACGTCATAATCCAAACAGAGGGCCCAGCCATGTGCCATGCCTCTGTTTTGGCTTGTTCGCGAATGTTCTTTGGCACAGTAAATTATGAGAGACAAGCTAGCGGTTTTTATTGATGTAATGGACTCTGCAATTACCTTCTAGTGGTCTCTATATTGTTTCTTTCCTCTTTTTAGATCTTTATGTCTATGAAGCTTCGCAGGTCCTTCCTTTAAGTGTAAATATCGTCCTTCTTCAGCTTTTCTGCCACAAATTTTAGTTTCAATTAAAAAAAAAATTGTACTAGTTTCCAGTAGCCCCTCAATGGCTATATATAAGCTTCAAACTGCACCACAAAATTTCAACCTCCCAAATTCACTCTCAAATTGATATTTGTTTCTCTCTTGGTTTGCTTGCAAGTTACAAACATGAAGGTTGAAGCAGGTCCTTGCTTGATCTTCCCAACACTTTCAAATGCAGAGAACAAAGGCTCAATCTTCAGCAGGTTGAGTTGCCTGCTGTCCCCCAAGAAGCATGCCAAGCCTGCACCTCTGCTTGCTCCTCCGACCTCACACGGTAGATTCGAGGAATTCAGAGGCCTCATCAATTTCTTCGACGAGGATGGCGATGGCAAGATCTCCCCCACCGAGCTGCAGAACTGCTTGAGAATCATCGGCGAAGACCTGTCTGCTGAGGATGCCGAGGCTGTTGTCAAGTCGATAGACTCTGACGGTGACGGGCAGCTGTGTTTCGATGAGTTCATTGAACTAGCGAAGCCAGAGGAGGAAAGCGAGGAGGAGAAGAGGAGATATTTGTTGGAGGCATTTACAGTATTTGAAATGGATGGGGAGGGATGCATCACGCCGGAAAGTCTAAAAAGAGCGCTCGACCTGCTGGGGCGGCCCAGGAGTGTTGAGGAGTGCATGGAGATGATCCGGAGATACGATATCAATGGAGATGGTGTGATCTGCTTTGATGAATTTGAGATTATGCTGCTCTGAGCCTGTGTGTATGCCAAATCTGTACCAAATTCTGTGCTGAAAATTTGAGTGAAACAGACTGCAGTCATTCTGTCACTGAAATAGAATTCCAGATGCATTGCATTGCGCGAGGTTCTCTGTATGCAGAAGTTCTAAAATGTGCAATCTTAAGAAATTGTGCTGGCAACTAAGAGTGTATAAGAAGTTTTGGTTTTATATTCTGTGTGTAAACTCAACCTTGCAAAAAATTGTAATTCAAATCCTCCTAAAAATAAGAAAGTCAAAATTTGAGTTGGTTTAAGAGTTTTGGAGTTATCAAATTTTAGATTTTAGAGTCATGATTATATCAGGATTAGTTTAAGAGTTTTTTATTTTTTAAATAAAATAAGCAGTAGATCAGGAGTAGGAGTTTGGTTTTGATTTGGATTTATATTGTTTTTGTCTATAAAAGTAGAGGCATAATCATATTTGTTACGAGGAAAAAGAAAAATTGAGAGAAACAAAAGTGGCAGAATTTTGTAACTGAGAAAAAATTTAAATAAATATATTTTTAGTTTTGGTTCTTCAAACAAAATTTGGTGTTATTCTTCTTCAATGATCAATAGGGGTATAATAGCAACCAGGTTCAATTCTCATAGGACGCGCATTTAAAGGGGATTTAAAATTGTCTTGGGATATAAATTGAGGTGAGATGAAGTAATGTAACTGCTCGGACCTGAGAATCAGAGAGGGAGCAGAACACCCGGTCAACTAATTCTCCTAGCTTAGGAAGTATTAGTTTTTGGAAAAGGGCAAAAAAAAAAAAAAAGTCAATATTAATGATTTCCAATACAATGCACAATTTATTTCCTTCTATAATTAGAGCAAGCAAGGATGCACAAGGTAATCCGAAGAACTATCTTTTCTCTACTTAAGTAGCTGGATAGAAATTTTCCTTCTTGAAAGAAAGCCGAATCAGTGTACCACAAGAATACCGTACAGATTCATTGATGATAAAACTTGTTAATTGTTTAATATTTTGTGATTGCTACTCTTACGAGAATAGAGATGGCTAACGAGACGAATTGAGCTGTTGCAATCACATCAATTTCTGCAATGACAAGCATGAAAAAAAAAAAAAAAAACCTAACAAGTACTCCTCCTAAAACAGACTTGGAATTCAATTTGGTCTTAGCGTGATGTGTGGTAATAATATTTTATTCCCTATGAAGTTTCTCAGGACCTTCGTCTATTTTAACATTTTCCTCCTCCTTTTTCTGCCACAAAGTTTCTCAAAAATACTTTTCCACCACAAAAACAAAATTTAAACCTTCAAATATTTGTACCACTTTCCTCAAGGATTGTCTGTATATACTCTTCAAATTCCACGATAGATTTCATGTTAGATCTAAATTTATTCCATACAAGATCTACATATATAATGTTAGCCTCTTTATCATGATCAAAGGGAAGGAAGGTTTTAGGCATACCTGATTCCATCACGAGGATGCCGAAGATTGCACGATCTCGAAGACGCCGGGTTGAGGGAGAGGATTCTTCTCTCCAGCCACTAAGTTCTCTTCTTTATTCTTAGAGGAGATGAGAGGCCTCCAAGAGAGATGGTTTTGTTGTTGGTGGATAGGGAACCCTACTCATTGTATATATATATCATCAAGAAACCCTAGTTCAACTCATCATAGATCTAAACCCTTGATTTATAACACGAGTTCCACACGTGTAGATGAGCCCCACATTCTAATTTAAATACACTCATGGCTAAGTGTAATTGAAAACGTGTCTAGACCCAAACCATTTAGATTTGATCAATTCTTTATTGGGTCAAACAACATAGGTTAAGTGGGCGGGTGCGAATATCCAATTGACTTGATTAGGTCCAAAATAAATTAGACTTTAAAACATAATAAGTCTAACAATCTCCCACTTGGGCCAAGCAAGTCATACTGAATAGATATTATGCATAACTTTATGACGTCAAAACTTTAACCGCCGACAAACCACGTTTCAAAACAATCTGGTCCATTAAGTGTCCTGCCACCGAACATGGCGATCGTTACCTTCTGTATAATCGAGGTAGGACCTTCCACATCACAAGTTTCAGAACCCTAACGACATAGATCAAATGTGGACGTGTGGCATGGAAATGTCCTCTGATCAAATAAGGTGCAATTCCAACTGGTTCCACTTTATGACTCCAACGAGTCTAGCCTTATGACTCCAACGAGTCTCACTTTATGACTCCAACGAGTCAACTGCTAATTCATCAAACTCAAATGCGCAAAAGTAAACTTTAGGAAAAGCAGTTATAAATTTATTTATCAGAATCAACAAATATCCATAAAGTGCACTTAGAAATAATGTCTGTTACATAAAATTATCCACTCCCACAAAATCAGGATATCATAATGACTAGTCATCCCTATATGAGCAATATGCTCTAAGAATACTTAAGGTGAAAGTCCTTTAATGAGTGAATCTGTAATGTTAAGAATAGTGTCATCACTATCAACAGACAAAATATGATTCCGAACTTTATCATTGATGACAAGAAACTTGATGTCGATATGCTTCGACTTTACTGAACGCTTGTCACTATTGTAGTAGAGCTCTATAGCTCTTATTATCACAGTGTAGCTGTAATGGCCTCTCAACTAAATCCACCATCTTCCTACAATAAGGAAAATATAACATGAAGTGAACTTCCTATTGTCGATACATACAGCATAATCTGAATCTGTATATCCGATCAGCTGCAACTGATCATATTTCATGTAGTCTTCTATTGATATCGCATTACTTTCTTGACAGTCTTCCAGAGATCAATCCCATGATTGATCAAGTTTCTGTCAAGTTTCTCAACGGTATATGCTATGTCTGATGGGTACAAACTTGAGCATACATCAGACTTCCAACCGCCAATGCATATGAAATGTCTTTCATTTGCTCTTTCCGTAGATCATTCTTGAGACATTAGAGTAGACTTAACTTATCTCCCTTAGTGACAGGCGTATCACCCAAAGAGCAATTCTTCATGCTATATCTATCTAGCACCTTATCGATATAGGGCTTTTGTGATAAACCTAATATTCCACGTGTCCTGTCACGTTGAATCTGGATGCCTATCACAAAAGAAGCTTTTCCAAGATCTTTCATCTCAAAATTCTTTGAGAGAAAACTCTTGGTCTCAAGTAGAAGATCTATATCGTTACTTGCTAATAGAATGTCATCCATATATAGCACAAGAAATATAAATCTACTCCCTTTAAATTTATGGTAAATACATTGATCAACTATATTTTCCTTAAAATCAAAGTCGGATATTACTTGATCAAATTTCAAATACTATTGACGGGATGCTTGCTTTAAACCATAAATGAATTTCTTTATTTGCAAACCAAATATTATGAAACTTTCACTTTAAAACTTTATGGTTGCACCATATAGATTTCCTTCTTAATGCTACCATTAAGAAAGGCAATCTTAACATCCATTTGGTATAACTCCAGGTCAAAGTGAACCACGAGTGCCATAATAATCTTAAAAGAATGCTTCATGAAAACTAGGGAGAAAGTCTCCTTATAATCAATGCCCTTTCTTTGAGTGAATCCCTTTGTGACAAGATGTGCCTTATACCTTTTGACATTACCTTTCGAATCCCGCTTGGTTTTGAATACTCATTTACAACCAATCGGTTTCTTTCCTTCAGGCAACTCTACTAAATCCCAAACATCATTGTCCTTTATGGATTTTAACTCATCTTTCATGACATTTGACCACTTAGTGGAGTGAATGTTGAGTTTGGCCTCATTCAAGGATGTGGGTCATCCTCTAGCCTTATGTCAAACTCATGCTATTGGAGATAAACTATATATAGTCATTTGCAATGACTGATCTCCTCTCTCTAGTTGATCTCCTAGGCACTTGTGGTTGAGATTTTTCAATTTCTACCTCACCAGCATGATCTACTTCAGGATGAACTGCATATGTATCTTGTGAGGATACAACTGTATTTTCATCTTGAAGTGGAACAACTACTTTATCATTTGAAACAATTTGTCATGGGTATAACAATTTGTTCTTCCTTAAATATGAAATCCTTATGTAGTTGACTCCCACTGTTCTGAATATTCTCAAAAAATTTTAGCAATCCGTCTTTATGTTCTTAGTGGAGCGACAATAAAACTTAAAGCCTTTATGCCTCTCAGAATACCCTACGAATAAATAGCTAACTGTCCTTCAGTCCATCTTCTTCTCATATGGTATATATGACCGAGCTTCCACTGGACAACCCCAAACATATAGATGCCTAATACTGAGAGATTTCGCAGTCCGTAACTCATACGGGATTTTAGTTACTGTTTTGCAAGGTATTCTATTAAGGAGGTGACAACTATTTTTAAGGCTTCACTATATAATGACTTTGGTAGAGTAGTGTGAGCTATCATACTCCCAACCATATCCTTTAGTGTGTGATTTTATCTCTCAGCAATACCATTTTGACGAGGTGTCCCTGATATGGTGTACTAAATGATAATACCACTCTTTCAGAAATTGACAAATAGTTCTGGACATTTACCTGATTCGTTATATCTGTCATAGTACTCACCACCATGATCAGATCTAACGGCTTTAAACATGTCCAATGATTGGGATTTCTCATGGAACAAGTACAGGTACCTATAACGAGAGTAATTGTCTGTAAAAGTGATGAAACATTCATGGCCATTCCAAGAAGCTGTAGGGAATGGACCACAAATGTCTGTATACACCAAATTAAGACACTTGAACTTCGTCTAGTACAAAACTTTCTAATGTTTCTTTAATTAATTTTCGCTTAGTGCCTATGCTATTCACATATAGAGATTCAGTATATAAAGCATGAAGTTTCAATTTATATAGCCATCAATCAGAATTCTAGTACAACAACTTTAGGTTTGGAAAGTAGACTAAGCATTTCATTATCAAGAGTGACAGCAAAACTAGATCTGTCTGACAAATGAAATAGAAATATGATTCCGCCTAAAAGGACGGTACATATAAAGTCTCATCCAAATCTAAAATAAAAAATCAGAATCTAATTTAAGCCTACAAACTCCAACAACTTTAATTGCAACTTTATTTCCATCACCCATGTATACGTATCGCTCAGCTGGGCTGGGCCTCCTTTGGGTTTGGAAGTTCCGCATTGAATCGCTTATGTGAATTATCTATTCATAATTTATAAAGTGACACTATAGCTAAATTAATCTCAAAACAAACATAAATATGAGATATACCCGCTAAATAGTCATTTCTGATACTTTATGCATTCCTACTTGAGGTGGCTTACTTTCTTACAGAAAAAGTATGCAATGACCTTAGGCTACTTTTTTCTGCACTTTTGCCACTTAAGATCAGCCACTGTAGTGGTATTTGTGTTCCTCCCTTAATTTCACTTTCCTTTTCATATTAGAAGTTTACCTTGAATGCTAAGTGAGCACTAACTTTATCAGGTATAGAACCCCTAATAGTTATAGGAATAGTGTACTTTATGACCATTAGACACATCTTGTAAGATCTCTCCCACTTACCATAATTGACCTTTCTTTACTGAACTTTTATTAGTGATAGTAGAGATCCATCAATCTTTAAGGTGTACTCTAGGTGCATGAATTCAAGAACGATCATTTACGTGGTCTTACCACTTCTTAAAGTTTGTACCTTTCAATTTATACTACATAAGTATACAATTTCTCATCAGTTTAACATAAACATTGCATTTAATAAAATTCTACTGTAATAGCCATAAAAGATGAATTTCAGAAAATGCAACCAATTTAACCGATAGAGCTGCCTGTTAAACTTTCAGAACAAGTTGTGTCTCTATATGCCAACACTGTACTGGCCCAATATAGATATCCTAAAGTCTAGGTCCTATGTAAGAGAACAGCCTTCCTTTGGGCCAACTGTCACTTTATAGGATTGGTCCTAAAGTTTAAGTAATCTATATTGGCCATATAATATATGTAATGACCCGGCCATAATGACAACCTTCCTTGGGCCGATTGCCACACGCATGGGCCACACAAATTTATGCATCTATATTCTTGTTCCGCCATCGGACTAGTGATAAGGGTAATGCAATATGGGCCAATAGTGTGACAACCTTCCTTTGGTCCAATTACCACACATCAAGGTTCTCCCACTTGCATTACCCACATCAAGTATCCGACGCCGTACATAATTCGGCCAAACAATAATCTTCCTTTGGGCCGGCTATTGTCCGCATGAACTACATACGCAATTAAATAAGCTCTTTTATAAATTCTTTAGCTTGAACATGTATATATCTTTATCTGTGTGTTATTAACTGTAATAAACACCAATATTCATCATGCAAGACAATATAAGCAATAAAATATTGATGATAAAGCGGAAGCATGTAAGGGTACACATAACCATGATAAACAAACACTTCAATGCCTTTTTATGTCAACTAATTACTGTTTTGTCATGTATAGTTCCTGTAATACTATAGTGCTCGTCAAGAGCTTAGAAACGACTGTTTACATGCCCAAAACAGAGGTCGTATGAGTCCGTAACGGCTAATTGAAGTTTCTATTGATAAAACGGGTCTGCAGTGCTTATCGGGTCTGAATTAGACCCGACCCGCAATGGTTAGTTATTGGTTTCCTTTCTTATTGGGCCGGGTTTAAATAAACTGGATAAAACCCAATTAGCTTTAATGTGAGAACAACTAAGAATAGATTAAATAAGTTTCCTTATTAGATTTAAATTTTGTATCTATATCAAAAATTTAATCCTATTCAATTTCACAATCCCAAATTAAGGAAACCTTAACTCCCAAAAAAAAAAAAAAAAAAATTGCCTTGTAGCCGTCGGCTCATGGTGGCCGGCGGCTGTTGCCCGCTCACAAGGATGGCCATCGCACGCACGCATGCTGCTAGCATACGTGCATGAGCGCGCGCTCTGCAGAGAGGATTGTGCTCTCTGCAGAGAGCACAATGCATGTTTCCCTTTTTTTTTTTTTTTTTAAACAAAAAAGAAATTGTGTGCTGCATGCGTTGCTTGCATGCAGCACATGAACATGTTTTTTTTTTTTTTTTTTATGTTGTGCTGCATGCAAATTGTTTGCATGCAGCCGACCAAGCAGTGTACCTTTTTTTTAAATGTAGAATAACACACAAATCAAATTTCATAAAAATATATATACATGTTAAAGTCAATAAAAATCACTCCTTTTAACCTTTTGATCCAACATATGAGACACAAATATTTATTGAATCAAAGGAGATAATTTTATGATATTTATATATCGAGATCATAATTTCTGTAGATCCCTATGATCTGATAAAGAGGAGGCTCTGATACCAATTGTTAGATCTAAATTTATTCCATACAAGATCTACATATATAATGTTAGCCTCTTTATCATGATCAAAGGGAAGGAAGGTTTTAGGCATACCTGATTCCATCACGAGGATACCGAAGATTGCACGATCTCGAAGACGCCGGGTTGAGGGAGAGGATTCTTCTCTCCAGCCACCAAGTTCTCTTCTTTATTCTTAGAGGAGATGAGAGGCCTCCAAGAGAGATGGTTTTGTTGTTTGTGGAGAGGGAACCCTACTCATGGTATATATATATATCATCAAGAAATCCTAGTTCAACTCATCATAGATCTAGACCCTTGATTTATAACACGAGTTCCACACGTGTAGATGAGCCCCACATTCTAATTTAAATACACTCATGGCTAAGTGTAATTGAAACGTGTCTAGACCCAAACCATTTAGATTTGATCAATTCTTTATTGGGTCAAACAACATAGGTTAAGTGGGCGGGTGCGAATATCCAATTGACTTGATTAGGCCCAAAATAAATTAGACTTTAAAACATAATAAGTCTAACATTTCATCCTCCCAAATTCACTCTTGCATTGATTTTTGTTTTCTCTCTGTAAGTTTGAGGGACAATCTCTTGATGTCTTAGATTACTTTATTTAAGGTTGAGTTGATAGCGCAGATCCTGCCTTCAATATTGCCCATCCTTGAGGAAAGGCTGGACTGCTCCTCGTCGTCTTCGTTCATTGTGGGAGCATTTGCCGAATCTTTGATACCACTTGACGCAGACAGGGAAGTAAGGAAGACGAACGACTCGGGCTAGATCTCGCTCTAGCGCTGACAAATCCTGAAGAAATATGCAGATAGGGATAGCTACTCAAATCCAAGAGGACCCGAATCCACGAGCCAAGGAACAACTCGAATCCACGAGCGAATACAAGGGACAACTCAAAAGTTTATTAATTGAAAATTGGATAAAATATTGTTATAAAATAAAGAATACAAGGGTCTTTATATAGGCTTATTAAGAGTACTACTCGTACTAGAAAACTATAATCTATTTCTAAAAGAAATAAAAAGAATTAAAAGCGTTCTAATCTATCTAGGTAATCTAAATTCAAAATAAAGAAACAGAAAATTAATTGGAGTCTAATTTGGAAATTAAAAACAAAATCCTAAATTAATTCAGAATTGGATTGTTTCTGTCTTGCGGTCCACCGGGTTGTTGACCACTGGCTCTGCTCAGCATGGCCGGTCGACCGGGTGGTCGAACGGCGTTGAGCCGTGGATTCTGGTCTTGCGCCTGGTTCTGTCCGGTTGACTGGGCGGTCAACCGGTCGACGAAGACTTAGGTCTCTGCTTTTGGTCTCAGTTAGGCGGTCAACCGCTGTCTTTAGTGAATTTTTTCAGTCGATATGCTCCATTGAGATCACAACCTGCGCGGATGACATGACATGTCTTATGGGAAACACTGTATCCTTTTACTCCTCTTCACGACATTGGAGGCGAACGTCTTACGTAAAGTAGGAGCACTGCTGCCAAGTTTTCGAGAGCCCAACTAGCTTTACAGGGGCATATTGCATCTTTTGCACACTGAGGGGATCGAACACCACCCACACACAACTAAGTTTGGGGCATTGCTCTGATACCACTTGTAAGGACTTGGGGCACCATTTCTAAATACTAACATTCTGGGTGGAGTTGCCCAAATTCTTATATACTCAAGATCATCCCCATGTCTAGCCGATATGAGACAATTTGTTCGAATCAAACATAGCAATCTCTCCTCGAATAAAGAGTCTCCTTGTAAGCTTATCTTCCGACCTAGAGGACTATATATTCCATCGAGATCACAACCTGCGTGATGACAGAACACACCTTTATGTGAAACAACATTGTAGCCTATTACTCCCCTTCACCGCGTTGAAGGCGCACGCCTTACGTAAAGAGGGAACACTGCTGCCAAATTCTCCAGAGCCCAACTAGCTTTGCAGGGGCATATTGCGTCTTTTACGCCCTAGGGACCGAACACGCCCACACACACGATTAAGTTGGGGCATGGCTCTGATACCACTTATAAGGATTTGAGACATCATCTCAAAAGACTAACCTTCTAAAGGCCCCCAAAGGGGTTTATATAGACTCTTAAGACCATTCTAATCCAACACAAACTTCATCAATACAAACAACACCGTCTCAAAGAAAGAAGGAAGCGCGAATCCATCTTGAACTGAAAACAGAACCCAAAAAGAAAACTGTTAGAGTCGCATTAGTCCACTAATACATATTATTAGTCGATTAGTTTGATCATTAGTCGGCTATATAATCGACTACTGAGATTACCTTACTCTTTGTTGTGTCATATTAGTCGACTCTTGAGTTGCCATTAGTCGACTAATCTGCATTAGTCGACTACCCTTGGCTATTAGTCGACTAGCATGCACGCAAACTGTGCAAATCTGTCTGTTCTTGATCTATGAAGCTTGCACCACCTCCATCTAAACTGGAATTCTTCTCCAATGAACATGAGGCACTCAAAACTTTAACAGATACTCCGCTCCACTCCTGCTTTCAAGCTTGGTTGTGCGCTCGTTGTGGGCGTGGAGACAATACCAAATTCTGGATTGATTGGTGGCCAACCTCTTTGTGAGACGTGAGACTCCTAGTGGCTTGCATCGGTTCTAGTGGGACTCCCGCGTCAATGAGACGTCATCGGTTCTAGTGGGACTCCTAGAGGCTTGCATCGGTTCTAGTCGGTCCAAAGTGTCCAAATAACAGAGAGTCTCCTTGTAAGCTCATCTTCTTATTTTTTTCTCTCTCTTTTTTTCCTTTGTAAGGGGCCGTTTCGGCTGTGGGTCCGGCGGCCCTATTAAATTCATTTTTTTTTGTAAGGGGCCGTTCAGCCCAAAGGCTCTGGAACCGGATTTGACCGTTCCGAAATCGGACCCGCCTGATTTCAGAACTGGAACTGAAACCGGCCCCCGGTTCCTCCTCTTCTCTGGAGGAACGGTGGTTCTGAAATCTTGAACCGAAGGCTCCGGAAACCGTGATCAACTCTAATTTGGTGAATGTGATGGAGGTTTATTGTTTAACAGTAAAACAATAGTTTAATTATAGTTAAATTAGAGTTTCATTAGTTAATTTGTTACTGTTGACTATTTTAGGCATATAATAATGTAAGTAATACTTTGTTTAATTGTTCAATTGGCATACATCTGAATGGCTAGTGGAACCACTAATGTGAGTGTGGTACTTTTTGTATGGAAGAGCTAATTGTTTTATGTTTTGCTTTTGAACTTTTTTGTTGATTATTTGTGAGCTAATATCTCTTAATTGTGAATGGAATTGGGCTGTTTAAGTGGTTGTTGTGTGCTAGTATGTATTGTGTCTCTATTACAAAGAGCAGTAGTTTTTAAAGAAAAGTGGTGTATGCCCACCTATTCCATTAAAGATAAGATAAAGATAAGATAATGAAACAAAGTACAACAGCAAGGTGTAAACACCAAAAAAGAGCACACCTATAGGTCAATTCAAGGGATTTGGTTCATGTGTTTGAGTCAAACATACATATTATAACAGGGTCAATCTCGCGTAACACGTGGATATGATATCAGATTTTAAGGGTACAAAACTTTAAAGTCTTTGGACCTCTTATAATATTATAAGAGGACAAATCTCACGTGTCAACGTGGATTGACTCTCTCATAACATGTATGTGTGGCTCACACACATGAGCCGAGCTCCAATCCAAGCAAGGAGGAGTAGTTAACATGCCCCCAAACTGAACTAGTTAGATTGAGTTGGTTTGAATGAAAAATAAGGGGGCACACTCAACAGAGTTTGAAAAGTGACTGAATTGAGTCACAAGTGTGTCTCATTTGAGAATTATACATGTATGTTATGGTATTGAATTGAATTATACTTGTGTTTTGTGCAATTGGATTCAATGATACGTGTATTAACGCAATTGGATTGAACTATGCATGTTGTTACTTGTTATTTTCTTCTGTAGTAACTTATAGTTTGTATTCCTATTTGTTATTGTTTTATATGCTTTCAGGTGAACCATGTTTATTGAAATTTACTACGGAAGTGTGCTTAAGAAAGTGAGGAGGAAGATGAAGTATGTGGGTGGCAAAGTGCGTACCATAAAAGATTTTTCTATAGAGAAATGGTCTTGGTTAGAGTCATGGGCGGACCCATTAGTTGACTGGGCCGGGCTGTAGCCCGGTCCATTTTTTCATATATTCTCTTAAATTTTTTTTCTATTTTGATTCTTTTTAATTATTGCTTTAAATCTCCTTCTATTTTAATTTTCTTTTGACAAATTTATTCCTGATTCCGTCCCTGGTTTAGTGGAGAATATTGTTTTATTCTTTTGACAAATTCATACAATTCATAAGCATATGTTATAAAAAATTGCAGCTCACTCCAAAAAAAATTTCTGGCTCCGCCCCTGGGACTTAGAGCTGAGATACCATTTGAAGCAAGTGGGTGCATGAGCCAAATTTACTTGGTCATGAGCCTTATTATTATTATTATTATTTAGAGTAAAAGGTGGTTTATAAAACCTGTCGTGTTTCATTTATAAGGTTTTAATGAAAACACTCTGTCAGTATAAGTACAGAAAATATAACAACCTTTCAAAGTAAAAATTTATTATGTACACGCAGGTACCGAAGAAAAAAGAAGAAAAGTAGCACTCGAACAAACAAGTGAGAAGCAATGTGATCACGGTTCTGCCCTGACACAAAATAAGAAAATACATGCTGAATCTGCTATACAATTCATGCTACATTTGCAGGCAAAAATCAGGACATCGAAATGCCGTCAATCACATAATGTCCGACTCGTCGTCTCGCTCCCCACCTCGGGCCCCCTCTGAGTGGCTGTCAGAGACATTGTTCATCTGAATCTGAATCTGAGAGTGCCTCATCCTTTCCCTGACTCTACCTCAAAGGAGATTGAACCAACAAGATATGAGAGTGAAACATACGTGGAAGCTTTGATCA
This sequence comes from Agave tequilana, assembly GCA_038442645.1. Taxonomy (NCBI): domain Eukaryota; kingdom Viridiplantae; phylum Streptophyta; class Magnoliopsida; order Asparagales; family Asparagaceae; genus Agave; species Agave tequilana. The sequence goes on from JAVJIF010031374.1 coordinate 90,809, forward strand.
TCTATGATCCAACCACCCGAGATTGAACTAATAAGACATGAAAGTGGGACATGCATGTCATGTCACGAGCCTTATTAAAAATCCAATTTAACGACAGAACCTCTTTCGTGTTGCAAGTGACATTGATAGGTCACCTGTTGGTCACAAATCAATGTTGTATTAAGATAATACAACCCTAAATAATGAAACGACTTCGTTTCTCTATAATCCAACGAATCAGCAGTCAATGACTTTTAGCACTACGCTTACCAATTTTCCACTCCCACGGTTAATGTTGTCATCTATTATCATCGTTTTATTCCCAATTCAGAAAATTCATGAACCTTGCTTCTGAGTTGACAGTCAACGATCGTCCCATAAATTAAACACTGAAGGCGTCCTCCAAGCCCCGCGTCAATCTGCTGAGCTGCGCACACGTCGTCAGCGGGCCTGACGTGCGCAGCTAGCAACAACGAGCCTTCAACGATCGAGCTAACATTTTGACGAGAAGCAACAAAACCGAAACTCATCGGAAAATGGTGGCGAAGACAAAAAGGAAGGCGACTCCGATGAAGTCAGTTCCGAGTCTATGGACGTATCTACACTGTGTGAATGGTTATGATTCTACGTTGGTTCCAACTGGACAAATCGGTGGCGTCTGGCTTTCACGAGTTCTTTCTTTTCTTTCTCTGTGCATTTTGATATATGTTTGTGAAGTTGCGCAGTTTTTTTCTGCAACCTTTTCTCTCTGCATCTGTTCTATTGAAGTCTACCTACTGTAACAATATATATACATATGCTCCCCAAAGCCTCCCAAATTCATCACAAGCCTTCTCAAATTGATTAGTAAGTAACAAAATGAATGCAGAAAACAATGAACTGAAGAGACTGTTCCATCAGTTTGATGCGGACGGCGACGGCAAGATATCACCGGCTGAGCTGCAGAACTGCCTCAGGATCGTCGGCGAGGAGTTGTCACCTGCAGATGCTGAAGATGTAGTGCAGTTGATGGATGTAGATGGAGATGGGCTCTTGTGTTACGATGAATTCGTCAACCTAGTGAAGGTCGAAGAAGAGGAAAACGAGGAAGAGAGAGGGAAGTTATTGCGGGAAGCCTTCAGAGTGTACGAGATGGAGAGGGCGGGGTGCATCACGCCCGAGAGCTTGAGGAGAGCGCTCGAGCGGCTTGGGCAATCAAAGACGATGGAGGAATGCGTGGCAATGATCCGGCGATATGATGTCAACGGAGACGGTGTGATTTGCTTCGACGAATTCAAGATCATGATGCTTTGAGAATCAAGGCTGGCCGTCAGCATTGATTTCACAACAAAGTTGAACAGAATCAAGGCTTTTTTTTCATTGTTGTATGCATGTTTGATATAGAGGTTTAGATTAAATTATGGTTCGAGTTCAACTTGTTTGGTAAATTCGTGCCTGCAAAGCCAAACGATGAGGCCTGTTCCGGCACAACGAGGCCAACAAAATGCTCTCTTTTACCGACGGCGACACCAACCGTTACTTTCTAGTAAAGAGTGTTAGTATTTGAGGGTATTTTTAAATTATGCAAAGTTCATTTAGTCTCATATTGGGTAGAAAAAGGAACATTATGGTGTTGAAATATGAAATCTCTTTCATGATGTGTTGTATAGGCCTAGAGATTAGGAGGGCTCGCGTGCACATAAGCCCAATATGGCTTGGTAAATGAAAATGGGATTCGTTCCTCTGTCTAAAGATTATGTTCTCTGTCCAAGTATTTTGATGATGAAAAACTCTCTTTAAAAGGACCTGATCCCTACTCTCAAACACACGGCTGAGCTATTTTCTTCCTCCTTTGAAATTTCCTGAAACTCCTCTGTGTTCCCTACATCTCTAAAGAAAATAAACCGAGCTCTTCGAGAGTCTGTGCATTGCGAGTGCACCCTTGCAGAGTCAGCGATTGTTGAATCCTGAATGGTAGGCCGTCATCAACCTATTACACCGAGATACTATCTAAGAGACGCGCAATTTACTCTCAAGGACAGTGCTCTGCACGCCTTGATTAAAACAAGAGAAATTCCTTCTTTCTTAAATGTTTAATTTTAAAAATAAATTCTTGTAATATTGCAATTTATTCCTACAAAGAGCAGCGGAAATGCCATATTTTGTCGATGGAGGTACATGAGACAAAGCGAAGGCATGAGGCCGACGAGGTGTCCAGCAAAAACGGGAACACATGCTGTGGTGTCTCATAATTGGTCCTAAGTTTTGAGTTACATTAATTTCTTTTCGAGAAAACCTCTCAAATTTTGATGGGACTGTTGAAATACAAATACAGCTGGATATTTGTTAGGTTTTATTTTTCTTAAACCTATTATAGTTAAACTAATGTTTGTATATAAATATAGGGTATTACTCTTGTTATCATGGAGCAATAAGAGAAATTTTTCATCTTCTCTTAACATGGTATCAACGCAACTCAATTTCAATTTTCATCGGGCGCGCATTAAAAAAAGGATTTAGTAGCAAAGATATCATTGGGCAAAAATTCAGATTTCGACCTATAAAAGAGACGCTCGACCTGCGAGAGTGTATTAGAATGTAAACGTAATAACTTCAACCCTCACCATAAGTTTGAGGTTTCACTGTGACAAAAATGGGCTTCCAGACGGTTTAAAATGTTGTTAAATTGCAATGACGGTGGGTCAAAAATTATTGTCTATCTGGGTGATGTTGTAAGCTGGAAGGCAACAATGGTGACCATTTTGAAAATGCCTCAATTTTTTTAAAAAAAACAATTTTAACGCGATCACATCTTCGTCCTCCTCATCTATTCCCACCGGCGATTCCCTCGTCCTCCTCATGATCCCCTCGTCCTCCCCATTCATCCCGCCTGGCGATCCCATTGTCCTCCTTGATCAAAAATTAGAAGAAGATCAAAGCAGAAGAGGAAGACCAAAGGAAAAAGTAGAAGAAGAAGAAGACCAAGAAAATACTCTAGCATAATCATACAATTAATCTCATTAAGTAAAATTTTAGCTTTTAAAATCACAATAGACCACCTTCAGTAGTTTTTCTAATTACAGATAGATCTAAATCAAATCAAACAGATATCATAATCAGCCCCAAAATTCGAAATCATACCCTTCTTCTTCTTCATCCAACAAAATATCAGAATCAGCTCTAAAATTCGAATTAATTAAACAATTTATGAACTCCCCTTGATGAACGAGGGGAGAGAGATATGAACTCACCTTGATCGAAGACCGAACTGCATTTTCAGATCGAAGACGAAAATCTAACTCGCCTTGATGAATGAGGGGAGAGACCGAATTCACCTTGATGAACTCGCCTTGATCGAAGATCGAACTACATCTTTTGGATCAAATAATGAGGGAGAGAGATGAACTCGCTTGGGGATCGAACTTGCCCTGATGAACAAGGAGGATAGAGAGATCGAACTCGCCTTGTGATTAAGGGGAGAAAAAGAAACTCGCCTGGTGATTGAATTCGCCTTGATGAACGAGGGGAAAGAGAGTGCATTGATGAAAGAAGGGGGGAGAGAGAACTCGCCTTGATCGAAGATCGTTCTTTCGGATCGAAGATCGAGGGTAGAGAGAAAAAGATGGGGTGAATGTTGGCCCGGAGGCCTTCCTCTCTAGTTTTGATGATGATTAACTCATGTAGTTATGTTTACTAATAATCTTGTGATTTTAGTTTCTGATCATGTAACAAGATATTAGTTGGTGATTGCTTCAAAAAGAGGAGTTTGGAAGCCTTCACTTGGTGATTCCAGTGCCCGAGCATCAAGATCATACCTTTGCACTCGGTGGATCACGTTTGGGATCGAGTCGGCTTGAAGATTGAAGATCGTCAAGAAGACTTAGGTATCCGAGTTTAGTGTGTTTTAGATCCATTTGTAAAGCTTAGTATAGTTGATATGCTCAAGTGCACAACACACACAAGATTTATGTTTTGGATTTAGTTTTCATGAATAGTTGATCAAAACAAGTTTACTTTGTTTTTATGTATATTAGATGTGCTCTATATACATACATGCTTACATGACTTATACAAACTTAGTTTGACATACCTATTCATGTAGTTTTATATTTTGGTATTTTTAACAAAACATATTTTTGGATTTAAAGTCAAAATCATGATATATTTATGTTTCATGTATATTGGACTTATGTCCATATGCAACATGCTTCAATGTGTTTAAATATCATGTTTTTGTATTTCAATGAGTTTTAGGAAAAATCAGATTTCCTATTGAAAAATCCAAGTTTGATAAAATACATGTTTTGATTTTTGGTAAAATGTTAAGACACAAAAATAGTTCAAATTGCTTGATATTTGAGTTGAAATTTTTATCACATGTTTATATATCGATGCAAAATGTTAAAACTATTTTTAGGGATTTTTAGAAGAGTTAAAAGAATTTTTAGAAATATTTTAACATGTTTTTCTGACCCAGGTTCTGACCCAGAACTGTGCTGACAGGCCAGGTCGGTCGACCGCACGGTCGACCGAGCCAGGATCCGGTCGACCGACGTGCATAGAGCTGTGCACGTCTGCTGGCAAAGTGGGCCGGTCGGCCGCTCGGTCGACCGGACCAGAGAGCCTTGCTCTCTGTATCTGGGCGGTCGACCGGGCGGTCGACCGGACCAGAGAGCTCTGCTCTCTGTATCTGGGCGGTCGACCGGATTTCCCCAACGGTCATATTTTTGACCGCGACCGCCAGCCTGTCAGGTTGCCAGATCAGCCTAACGGCTAGTTTTCTGTTTGGCCTATAAATACCCCATTTCTTGGGGATTTTAACTAAGATTTTATGAGCTAAAATTTCTCTCTATTCTTAGTGTTTAAAAGAAGTTTTCAAAAGAGTTTAAGTGCCAAAAAGATCCATCTCATTTGTTTTAAGTGTTTTGTTATTTTCAAAGAAAATAGGTTTTTGGAATTGGTTTCTTGTTCTTAATTTCTAAATCAATTTGGTATTTTCTCAAGAGATTTTCTTTGATCAAAAAACTTATTTTTCCACACTTGAGCTATCTTCTATCCTATTCTATTAGGATCTTTTGTTTGTGGAAAAGAGAGTTTGTGGTCTTTGTAACCACTTGTTGTAAAAACCCTTGCTTTGATTGGGTTGCTCCCTCTTTGGTAGAGGTTGAGGATTGTGGTTTGCTCCCTCTAGTGAGAGGTGGAGTTTGTGGTTGTAACCCTCTTCGGTAGATGTGTTGGTTGTTGTTTGGCTACGGGCCTACCCCTCGGTTGTGAGGCGGTGTTTGAGAGAGGACTTCGGTACTCCCGGTTGTACAAATCCTCCTCGGTGGAGGTTCCCTCGGTGGGAGTCCTCGGTGGACAAGATAGTGGATTAAAAATCCTTCTCGGTGAAGGCGGGGACGTAGAGCTAGGGGCTTGAACCTCGAAACACATATTTGTCTTTGCGTTTGATCCATTGTCTCTCAACTCTCTCTTTTATTTGTGCAAAGCATCATTCTTCATTCATATCATTCATATTGCTTGTGTTGCCTTGCATCTTTCATATTGTTGTATATCCATTATATGCTTGGCTTGTTTGTGTGTGCCTCACTTGTACTTAACCACAAGAGCTTCATATAGCACCTCAACCCATATCTAGGGGAATCAAGAGGAGTTAGTCCAGAGCCCTTCACGGGGAATTCGGCTACACTTGTGTGTTGTACTAAGTGTGTTGCAAAATAGTTTTTAAGCTTCCGCATTTAGCGCATTTAGTTTATAGATTAGCCATTTCACCTATTCACCCCCCCTCTAGGTGATTTCAATTGGTATCAGAGCCTACGCTCCTGATACTTAGGTTTAACAACCTAGGAGTGAGATCCTTGTTTGCTAATCTACATTTGCATTTGCACATTTGTTTGCTTGCACACATATAGTTTATACTCATGGATAGCCCTCCTATGTTTGATATCTCTAGACTTGATGTTTGGAAAGTCATGATGAGTTGCTATTTGAAAACCGTAGGCTTGCATGTCTTTCTTGCCGCTACCAAGAAATGCTATCTTGGTAACCGCATTCATATAGGGGTCAATGCACAAGCCCTTGAGGCTATTAGAAGCACACTTCCTAAAGATTATCTTATGCGTGTTTCTAACATTGATTCCGCCCTTGCAGTGTGGAATATTTTGACAACTACCACCTCCAAGCTTAAATTGCCAATCCAACCGGAGGATGAATCTAGTGGAGATGAATCCGAGCCACAACAATGCTATACGGTACAAGGGAATGACTCCCTTGAGGTATATTCGAAATCTCAACTAGATTGTAATGAGTATGCTAGTTCTTCATGTGATGAGAATATTGATGCCCATGCTTTGAATGAAGAACTTTCTATAGTGTGTGAAAAATTGATTGAAAAATATAAGATTTTGAAAAAGAAAAGTCTAGGCCTTAACAATGAAAATAAAAATTTGATTTCTAGACTTGACATTGTTTTGCAAGAGAAAGAGGAGATTTCTAATGAAAAGGATTCATTGAAATCTCAACTTGAACTTGCACTAAAAGAAAATGATTTTTTGAAGAATAAAAATAATTGTGATAATGTTTTGAAAAATAATGAGGTTTTATCTTCAAAAGTCGATTCTATTTTAAGAGATAACAATATTTTGAAAAATGAAATTGATTTTATCTCAAAGAATTAGAAATTTGTTTAAAGAAAAATAAATCTTTGAAAAATGATTTAGATTCACATGTTTGCCATGCTAGGGTAGTTCCATCTAAATCACCCATTGCATGTCACACTTCTTCTTTAATTGAAAAAGATATATCCATACTTAAGAAGAGTGTTGATTGTTTGGGCTCCACTTTGAGCCAATGTGTAGTGGGCCATACACGTTTGGAAACTTTGTTTCGAAAGAAACAAGATCCATCTATTCATGCACACCCCCCATGGCATACACATGCTCCTCACGGACACCATCATCACTTGTATGCTCATGTGTACACTTGTACACATTGTGGACGTAAGGGCCACCTTACTAAATTTTGTTATGATAGATTATATACTTCAAATTTAGCAAATAACTTTGTTTGGGTTAGAGAAGGTACTAACCCCCATGGACCCAAAAGATTATGGGTACCAAAGACCACCCCTCTTATGTTTGATGTAGGTGTGGGCTCTCACATGACGTGAAAGTAGCGGTACCTTGGAGTGGATACGTTCCGTGCTTAAAAGAGAACCAATTGGATGCATCACTTTCAAGGGATGTTTGGTGGAGTGGACCACCATGTTTTGGAGATAAGGAGAGTTGCCTTCTAGGTTTTGGTAACAATTCCTAACTCCTAATTTTTGTTTACATGCTTTTCATATTGATTGTTTATAGCATATTTTATTGTTTGTAAATTATTATGAAAATGTCATGTTTATTAGATCCTTAACATGCATGATAGCCTTTTGAGACACCCATATTTAATATGGACTATTATTTTTGTGTTCTCACCTTTGTTTAGTTATCATGTTTATCATAACTCTAATAACATGTGGATTTACATAATAATCATGTTTATGTTTATCATGTTGATTTTAATCTTGTTTTGATGCTTCATGATTTGATTACATGTTTAAGTGTTAGTTTTCATTAAGACTAGGTATATATTTGTACATATAGTGGGCCACAAATAAATCTATATAAATTTGTGCTTGAATGCTTATTTGTTCCCATTAGATGTGCTAGTATAGTCTAGTTTTGATGATTCATGCATTTTAAACTTGTATTCCTATTTTTGGATTTGTTTTATGAGTTTTCATTTCATGTATATATTTATTTTGCCAAACCTTAAGATATACATGTATACCCCATTGAGTCATTTGCTTTTCATGCAAATCTCTATTTATGGACTCAATTGTGTTTAGGGATATGTATGTATACTTCTTGTGTTGACAAATCATACATATACCTTGAAATGAAATTTGTTTTAATAAAAATTCATGTTTTCGTGTATTTATGATTTCTTGTTTAAACTTCATGTATATGTCTATCTTGTCCAAACTATTAGATATACATGTATATCCTTTTTAGCCACGTGCCTCCATGCATATATCTTTGTGGACTCGTTGTGTTTGGATATGTATGTATACTTTAGTTTGTATAAGACATACATATACCTTGAAGATTAAATAGTTTTGATGATTTTCATGTTTTAAGGAATATTGAGCTTAATTGACTATTTTCATGATTATATGTTTCACATAACACTTGTGCACTCACCTTATTTATTGGTTTCTCATGACTTTGTTTTCATGAGCTTGATATGTGCCTTAATGATTTAGAGTGTTTAGTGCCATGTGGATTTCATGTTTTTCATGAAAAACTATTTTTTTTATTCTTTGCTTGAAGGATTTCGTACTAGTTTACAAGTTTTTCACTTAAACTAGTTCGTATTCTTCGTTATGGTAGAGTTTTCAAACATTCAATATTTTCAAACCTATTTTTGAAAACCCCTACCTTCCACGGGCGGATGGATGGGCGATCATGCTCATGTATGCTTTATAGTGAAAATCTTTTTAAACTTGAACATGAATGGGAGGATAGGAAATATGAGTTATACTTTGATATTATTGTTGTTTCAATTTGTATCATTGGATTCTTTCAATTGGTATCAATTTTGACCTTTCTTGTATGCTCATATATGTTTGTATGTATGTATGCTTTCAATTCCAATAGTACCAATTTCAATTGGTATTAAAATTTTCATACATATATATTTTGTTTATGCTTGAGCTTGTATGTTTAAATGAATATCATGTTTCAACTGATTAGTTTTCAATTGGTATCCTTAAACAAGCTTATGCATGTGTTTAGTTTGTATTTCATAAAGGGGAGAAAATTCGATTTTCATATTTCAATTGATATTTGTATTTTCACTCCCTTACTTTATGATAGAAAATAATAATTTCAATTGATATCATATGTTTAAAATGAACAATTATTTCAATTGGTATCAAGATGTTGTTTTTATTTTTTAATTGGTATCAAGAGGCACTTCTTTGACATATTTTTAATTGATATCATGTTTAAAGTCACCCCTTATTGACTTTATTTTTTTGTTTTAGACAAAAAGGGGAGAACATTGTTTTTATTGTTTAGACCCCTTTGTTGATTCCTTGTTTCGAACAAAAAGGGGGAGAAAATTTTATTATTTTTGGTTTTTACCCCTTTGTTGATGATTGACAAAAAGGGGGAGAAAGATTTTGAGTTATATGCATACTTATGTTTTTGCATATATTAAGTTTAATTGGTATCTAGAGCATGTTTATTTGTTTTTGAAAATTTCATTGGAAAATTCTATTGGTATCTAGAGCCTTTTATTATTTATGCATATCAATGCATGTTTCATGTTTTAATATTCATTACATATTTATGTTTATTTGTTTATGCATGAGTTAAGGGGGAGCTTCTTTGAAGCTTAACTTTAATCCATGCATATATAACTCCATGAGTTTTGTCATCATCAAAAAGGGGGAGATTGTTGGCCGGAGGCCTTCCTCTCTAGTTTTGATGATGATTAACTCATGTAGTTATGTTTACTAATAATCTTGTGATTTTAATTTCAGATCATGTAACAAGATATTAGTTGGTGATTGCTTGAAAAAGAGGAGTTTGGAAGCCTTCACTTGGTGATTCCAGTGCTCGAGCATCAAGATCATACCTTTGCACTCGGTGGATCACGTTTGGGATCGAGTCGGCTTGAAGATTGAAGATCCTCAAGAAGACTTAGGTATCCGAGTTTAGTGTGTTTTACATCCATTTGTAAAGCTTAGTATAGTTGATATGCTCAAGTGCACAACACACATAAGATTTATGTTTTGGATTTGGTTTTCATGAATAGTTGATCAAAACAAGTTTACTTTGTTTTTATGTATATTAGATGTGCTCTATATACATACATGCTTACATGACTTATACAAACTTAGTTTGACATACCTATTCATGTAGTTTTATGTTTTGGTATTTTTAACAAAACATATTTTTGGATTTAAAGTCAAAATCATGATATATTTATGTTTCATGTATATTGGACTTATGTCCATATGCAACATGCTTCAATGTGTTTAAATATCATGTTTTTGTATTTCAATGAGTTTTAGGAAAAATCAGATTTCCTATTGAAAAATCCAAGTTTGATAAAATACATGTTTTGGTTTTTGGTAAAAATGTTAAGACACAAAAATAGTTCAAATTGCTTGATATTTGAGTTGAAATTTTTATCACATGTTTATATATCAATGCAAAATGTTAAAACTATTTTTGGGAATTTTTAGAAGAGTTAAAAGAATTTTTAGAAATATTTTAACATGTTTTTCTGACCCAGGTTCTGACCCAGAACTGTGCTGACAGGCCAGGTCGGTCGACCGCACGGTAGACCGAGCGATGATCCGGTCGACCGGGCGGTCGACCGACCTGCACAGAGCTGTGCACGTCTGCTGGCATAGTGGGCCGGTCGGCCGCTCGGTCGACCGGACCAGAGAGCCTTGCTCTCTGTATCTGGGCGGTCGACTGGGCGGTCGACCGGATCAGAGAGCTCTGCTCTCTGTATCTGGGCGGTCGACCGGGCGGTCAACCGGATTTCCCCAACGGTCATATTTTTGACCGTTGGTGGTCGACCGGCCGGTCGACCGCCAGCCTGTCAGGCTGCCAGATCAGCCAAACGGCTAGTTTTCTGTTTGGCCTATAAATACCCCATTTCTTGGGGGTTTAACTAAGATTTTATGAGCTAAAATTTCTCTCTATTCTTAGTGTTTAAAAGAAGTTTTGAAAACAGTTTAAGTGCCAAAAAGATCCATCTCATTTGTTTTAAGTGTTTTGTTATTTTCAAAGAAAATAGATTTTGGGAATTGGTTTCTTGTTCTTCATTTCTAAATCAATTTGGTATTTTCCCAAGAGATTTTCTTTGATCAAAACACTTGTTTTTCCACACTTGAGCTATCTTCTATCCTATTCTATTAGGATCTTTTGTTTGTGGAAAAGAGAGTTTGTGGTCTTTGTAACCACTTGTTGTAAAACCCTTGCTTTGATTGGGTTGCTCCCTCTTTGGTAGAGGTTGAGGATTGTGGTTTGCTTCCTCTAGTGAGAGGTGGAGTTTGTGGTTGTAACCCTCTTCGGTAGAGGTGTTAGTTGTTGTTTGGCTACGGGCCTACCCCTCAGTTGTGAGGCGGTGTTTGAGAGAGGAGTTCGGTACTCCCGGTTGTACAAATCCTCCTCGGTGGAGGTTCCCTCGGTGGGAGTCCTCGGTGGATAAGATAGTGGATTAGAAATCCTTCTCGGTGAAGGCGGGGACGTAGAGCTAGGGGCTCGAACCTCGAAACACATATTTGTCTTTGCGTTTGATCCATTGTCTCTCAACTCTCTCTTTTATTTGTGCAAAGCATCATTCTTTATTCATATCATTCATATTGCTTGTGTTGCCTTGCATCTTTCATATTGTTGTATATCCATTATATGCTTGGCTTGTTTGTGTGTGCCTCACTTGTACTTAACCACAAGAGCTTCATATAGCACCTCAACCCATATCTAGGGGAATCAAGAGGAGTTAGTCTAGAGCCCTTCACGGGGAATTCGGCTACACTTGTGTGTTGTACTAAGTGTGTTGCAAAATAGTTTTTAAGCTTCCGCATTTAGCGCATTTAGTTTATAGATTAGCATATCACCTATTCACCCCCCCACTAGGTGATTTCAGTGAAGGGAGAGAGATGAGCTGAAAGAAGAACACAAAATGCCATCGCTTTTTATGTCACAGTGTTTTCAATGCAAGCCGCCGTGAAACTTGCGTCGTCTATTCTCAAATTGTACTAGTTATTAGTTTAATGATGGTTCTTCAAAGAACAGTAATAGTAAGAATCATCGTAAAACTAATACATTACGATGGTTTATTAAAATAACTGCTGTAAAGATCCGAAGGCTTCGATCAGCTTTTTTGGTGGTTCTTCAAAGAACTGCCGTAAAACTAATATATTACAGCGGTTATTAAAATAACCGCCGTAAATTATCCAAAGGCACAATTGTGTATTTTTCATCAAATTTCAAAATTACCACCGCCTTTTGATGCATATCAGTTGCAACTCAAAGCGACGTAAAATGGGCGACGTGAAAGCCTATTTCTGTTGTAGTATTTTTATGCAGTAGCATGGACCTTAATATAATATCAGAGTCATCTCTAATGTCCTCAATAAAAACCCTAATCTCCTCCACTAAACTCTAATCTCTTCCATAAAATTCTTTCAGAAAACTTCCTAAAAATTTTATCCTTCTCCAACTAGTCGAGTTCTACCCTAGTTGGCCAAGTCAACTCGGCTCATTCTGTTACACGAAATTAATATGCTTAGATACTAATTGTTGTTCTTGGGATCGACATTGTGGAATGTGGTAATATGACAATACTTGAAAAAGAAAAACTATTGTAGAGTAAGACTAAAGAGTATAAAGAACACTATAATTTAGTGTAGTTCACCCCAAACATAGCCTACGTCCATGGGAAGAGAACTTGAGATAGTTTTATTTATAAACTTGTACAAGAGATCTAACCATTTCTTTGATTCTCACAAGAGTATTCTCTTTCTCCTTGAATCTCGTAAGATTTCAAGCGTATACCTTCTCTTTATGCATAATCACCTTTCTCTCTCTTTAACTTGGCTTCTTTTGATCTTCTTCAAGAAACAATCTATTGGGTTATAACTTTTATTTATAGAATTTTAAAATACGACGCCTATTTAGAGTATGAGATGATCTTGGCCGCGGATGCTTGAAGAACTTGATCAATCCTTTCCTTGTTCGTTCTGATTCGTCCTATTACTTGAAAAGTCATACTCATTATCGATTACATTCATTATCCCTGATATCTTCTAACTCTACTTACTGAGCTGTCGAGCTCACTCCCTCTCAATTTCATGCTTTTTAGGTCACAGCGAGGCAGAGGCCCCAGCTTCAATTATAGGCCTGGTGTTAAGAATTTCTCGAATAATGAAAGTATTGTAGGCGTGGCTATGTGTAGTTATTTGTAATAGTTTCTTGTTGTATATGTTTATATCCTTACTCGATTTGTACTTGTAGCTGGCGGTATATTTGTAGAATGGACCTTATAGAGATAAGTTGAATTGTGATGATTATGACATGTTGGAATTATGGACAGTTTTGATTTGATGGTGGATGTCGAGAGGTGTACTCTTGAACTCATTATATTTGTGATTATTGGGATGTTATACATGAATAAGTAGGCGATGTCAAGCCAAAATTTTATTATTTCATTGCGTGGGTAATTATTGAGTTGTTATATATATATATATATATATATATATATATATATATATATATATATATATATATATATATATATATATATATATATGGAGTAGATAAGTTATGTAGACTGAGATTGATATATGATGCATTTGGGACAAGTGACAAACACAGAGGAGATGCTGCCAAAATTTTCAAGAAATTAGACATGATTATGATAATCCATTGAGTAATAAATGATGTTTATGTTAATTGAGGATATTAAATATTTGGGACTGTTACATGACATTCTTCTTCTTCGAGCACCACTATGGAGACTAGATTGTACCGTACATCTAAGACATATCAGACTGCCTTCAGAGCATGCACCGTCTCATCTCTGCATGTAACATTGACTGTCTCAATGTCGATGATCTCGCAAGCTGAGTCATCCACCATTTTAACAATCCCTTCCTCCTTTACAACTAAGAGTTGAACATCTATTTATAGGAATATATATAAACCATATTATCAGAATCAGATATCCAGCTTTTACCTTGAGAAGTATTGTCTTTAACTATGGAGGCCATTAATACTTTGGTGTCAACACCGCCCATTGCTATGTCTACCTCCACAGCTTATCTCTTCTTCTTCAACCACTCTTACCGATACTTACAGTTCTTCTTCCAGTGACCTTCCTATGGACAAAAGCATGCTTTTGATGAGCCCTGACTTTTCTTTCCTTCTTTTTCTTCTTTCTCATGGCCATCAAACTCGATCCTTCCGTTCAATGTTACTTGGGTTTTTTTTTATCTCATTAGATAAGAGAGTTGACGTGACCTACTCCAATTTGAGATTTTTTTTTTTACCGCAAAGCATGATAGTAACGATGTGATTGTATGACTCTGGAAAGCAAACTGAGAAGTATCAACGCCTTGTCTTGCTCGTCGATCTTGACATCATCAATAAGAAGTTCGCAGATGATCTTATTGAAGAAGTTTAGATGCTCTAATAGTACTATCCCTTCCGTCATGTGTAACCCATATAGTTATTTCTTGAGATGCATCTTATTGGAGAGGCTCTTTGTCATATACAATATTTCTAACCTTGATCACAGACCCGTAACTGTTTCTTCATCCATCATGTTATATATGAAATCATCTGCGAGACATAGTTGGATCGTGCTTACCGCTTTCGGATCCTTCTTCTCTTAATTCTCATCTGACGTACCTACAGGTTTTGCTGACTTTACCTGCAAGGTCTTGTGAAAATCATATTGCACCAACAATACCTTCACCCTCTTTTTCTATAAACTGAAGTTTTATTTGCTATTGAACTTCTCGACCTCCAACTCGGTTGAAGAACTTTCAATCTTTGACATATCACTTTATTGTCAACTTTTAGCTCTGATACCAATTGTTATGTAGAATTGATATGCTCTGATACCAATTGTTGTTTCAGGGATCGACGTTGCGGAATGTAACAATATTACAATACTTGTAAAAGAAAAATTATTGTAGAGCAAATAAGAAATATCAAGACAAAAGAATATAAAGAACACGAGAATTTAACGTTGTTCGGTCCAAACTTGGCCTACGTCTACAGAGAGAGAACTTAAGAGAGTTTTATTAATATAAGTGCAAGATATCTAACCTTCCCTTTGATTCCCACAAGATTATTCGCCTTTCCCTTGAATCTTATATGATTATAAGAGTATACCTTCTCTCTATGCATCATCACTTTCCTCTCTCTTTAACTTGGTTTTCTCTGATCTTCTTTAAGATACAATCTATTGGGTTATAACCTTTATTTATAGAATTTTACAATAAACTCCTATTCGGAATATGAGATAATATTGGCCGTCGGATACTTGAAGAACTTGACCAATCCTCATAGGAGTTGAACTCCTCGATCTAGAAAAATTCTAGACCTTTTAAACTTTTAAAAAAAATCTTCATTACATAGAATCTGAATCTTATTCGAACTCCACTTGAAAAGAAAACTCGCACCGCTTTTGTTCACGCTTCAGAACGGCAGAGTAGTCGATTGATCCTCAGACTAGCCAACTAATAGCTTTTATAAGTTGAATAATTGTAATCTTCTCTTGCTCTCTATCGTCCAATCGACTATATAGTCAACTAATTTCATTATAGTCAACTAATTTCATTAGTCGACTATATAGTCGAGTAATCTGACTCAGTCTTGATTTTCTTTTCTGCTCTAAGTTTTTGTCTTCTCTAATTCGACAGGATCTTCTTGGATCATCATTTTTTCTCAGAAACAAGGCAAAATCCCGACTCCTTTTTCTTGTCCAAGTCTTCTTTTCATAATAGGGACTTTAGCCTTTTAAATCATCCCACCGAAGCTGAGCCACTTATATAGCAATTTAATGGACAAATTTCTTAGACTTATCCCATCTCCACGGGGTCACGTACGCCAGAAGGAAGGGAAGTTTTCAGGACATATAATTATAGGTTTAAGAATATGTAACTTTATTCCAAGAAAAATTAAATTCTTAATATAGTGAGTTTATTGTTAGAATATAAATCTCAAACTATAAGTCACCACTGTACTAGAACTTTAAAGTTGTGATGAGGATCGATATGGTAATATATTCGTGTTCTAATGCATTCTCGTAGGTCAAGCGTCTTTTTATAGGCTGAAACCTGTGCTTTTTGCACAGTGATATTTTTTTTTAATCCACTTTTAAATGCGCGACCGGTGAAAATTGAAGCTGAATTACTCTGATACTATATTGAACTCTTTACCACTACACTGAAACTCTGCAGACATAATATTCTAGGGCTCTTGGCTGTGTGATTTTATGATTACGTGGCACGTGCAATGCGTGTATTCTCTCGTGAAGGTATGGTGAACTTTTCATGTGCATAGGATGTTCTTTAACAATACCCTAAAAATAAAAAATGATGCGTATCTTATCACTTCACGGCAAATGAGAAATTTATATTTTAACATGCAAGCCTCACTACATTACAATCAAACCAGTAGATAAGTTCCTTATCCTCTCTCTCTCTCTCTCTCTCTCACTCAGGTAGGGCCTGATGTCGGCTACAATATACAACATCCTTGCAGCATCACTTGCGTCGACTCCTTGATGTTATTTTTTTCAATCAAGTTTAGACGACGAGGTATCGTTTACGTAATATTGTCTAGAAAACAATGATTTTTTCTATAATTCTCGGGCACATAGTCGGCAGAACGGGACACTAAAACTGGAGTCATGCCAGTACCTTACACATTATGTGATAAATATGAGAAACATGTGTGTGACAATTCAGAAAACTCTTCAAGTTATTTACATCAAGATTAAATTTATAACAAACACTTCAAACTAAGTTAGAATATATATATATATATTCAAACACTTCAAACTAATTAGAGTATGTAGATCAAGATGAACGGTTCGGATCATCC
The DNA here is from genome assembly GCA_038442645.1 of Agave tequilana. Classification (NCBI taxonomy): domain Eukaryota; kingdom Viridiplantae; phylum Streptophyta; class Magnoliopsida; order Asparagales; family Asparagaceae; genus Agave; species Agave tequilana. Next base: position 107,449 of record JAVJIF010031374.1, read on the forward strand.
ATAAAATCTCTCTTATATGATTTTCTCACGAAGCTTATTATGAGAAAGTTTCTCATTTGAAAATTTTCCTATATATATATATATATCCTTCCAAAAAGATTTGAGGCCGAATTCTTCCCACTCAAATACAACCTTTCAACCTTCGAATACAAAATCCACTCCTTTGAAGTTGATTTATATTATTTCAAGTATCTATAAATAAAAAATTAAGTGTTTTGAATATTTTTTCCCATGCATCAAGTAGGGGAAAACGGACGGCTTAAATAGTGAGTTGGTTAGTTTAACGGTATAAAATATTTGAAACCTAATAAAAATTGATTTGTAGGGATTTTTAAATGTTTAGATCATAATCAAAGGGCCGGATTGAGAATTTGTATGACTAAAGACATAGATCTAACCAACTCACGACTTTCGGCGGTCCATTTTGCGCTGCTTGATGGATGTGCAAAAAATATTCAAAACACTTGATTTTTGATTTATAGATACTTGAAATAATATAAATCAACTTCAATGGAGTGGATCTTGTATTCGAATGTCGGAGGGTTGTATTTGAGTGGGAAGGATTCAGCCTCAAATCTTTTTGGAAGGCCACAAGTCTCTCTCTCTACACACACATATACATATACACACACACACACACACACACACACACATACACACACACACACACACATATACGAAAGAACAGAAGTAAGTTTTTAAAAGAAAGAACAGACATATAAAAAATATTTGGAATGCAAAACTTATTTAAACATAATATTAATCAATTACAAGATATAAATACTGGGAACAATACCCCTCTTTATATAGCAAAAGAATTCCTTAAGAAAAGAAAACCAGTGGATCTAAAATCGAATCAGAAATGAAGTCAGAATCATGAAAGGAAATTTCCCAGACCCGACGTGCGATCGACGGGACGGTCGACCGCGCTCTGTGCAGTGTCGGTGCATGTGCGGTCAACAAGGCGGTCGACTGCGCTCTGTGTAGAGCCAATTTGGCCTTCTGGCTGGTCGACCGGACCGTCATCCGAGCCCGTAGTTGTTGAGCAACTCCTCTGGGCAGTCGACCGCTACCCTCCTTTCTTCTCGTGTACACTTTTGTGCATGGTCGGTCGTCTAGTCGGGCGACCGGCCCTCTGTCTTCGGCTGCCTCTAGTTTTCTACCTAGCACTATTGAACTCCAATCTATGCACTATCTTCTCCGATGTGTTAAAAAACTCTACTAATAAGATTTTATACACTCTCCCTACAATTCTCCACATCGGTGAAGATTTCTCAAATCTAAGCTAAAGACAACATAACACCATGTCAACTCCATCGGGCTGCACCAATGTGGCTACCTATGTACCCCCTGGCCAGGGGATCAAGTCATCTGTAGTTGATCCAAACGAGCTCCATCGAGCTCAATCTGCAGTAACGGAATCTGCAGCAACGAACCCAACTGACTGAGAAATATGAACTTTTTTACCAATACTGTCATGGAGAATAACGACCTTCAATTTGAGATTGTCTATCTCAGCTGTTTGACGCGGAAAAGGGGGCTGGAGTAAAATTTTCTTGAATCAGATGAAAAATTACAGCCGGCTTAATCTTCCGGTTACAAGGGAGGGAGAATATTGAATCTTGAATTCCCCCTTTGTTTAGTGCTGGGTTCTTCGGTGGCGGTGGAGAGTGAATCTTGTTCTCCGTTGACCAGATGACCGTTCTGGACCGTCGAGGGATCTTCTCCTTGGCAGGTAGAGGGAGTAACTCGGCTCCGTCTACCAAAACTCTAGAAGAGGAGGTAGGCGAAGAGCGGCTAGTACTCAGTAAGCTCGCTGAAGGGTCTTCTCTCTCTCTGTCGATGATCTCTCCCTTTTTTTTTTCGGAATCTCTCCTTTGCACGATAAATGTCGTCCTCGTCTTCAATAGTGACGGGACTATTTATAGGGTTTTTAGGGGGTGATCGTGCCCCCTAAAAGTGCTCCACGATGAGGGCCAACTTCCCCGCTACATGGGCGGTGGATGGCGCCATAATCGAGGTAGTTACAACCAAGGTGGGGGCACCTTGTTGCTGAGACGCGGGCGTTGAGCCAACGCGCCTTGATGCTGAGACGCGGGCGTTGAGCCAACGCGCCTTGATGCTGAGACGCGGGTTATCTCTCGCGTTTTGGTGGCTTGTCTTGGTGATTTTTAGACAGCCTACAGGACCCCCTCCAAAGTTTTCGATATTCCGCAGTTAACTGGGACGGATTTCGAAATACTTTGGACTCTAGCTGAGTTCGCCTTCGTGACTAGACTATTGATGCTCCGGGTTTAATCTTATCTGGAGTTGGTCTTCGTGAGTGTACTATTGAACTCTTTGAAGCCATCAGAGTTGATCGTATTGAGTGTCTAGATACACAGTCTAAACCTCCCCGATTGCTTTTAGTCTGTCACGAGTGCGCTTTTGACCAGGAGTGGTTGGCCTTCTGCTTGTGCCAGTGTACTGTTGAACTGATTCGCAGAAGCAGGGACTGAACGCAGGTTCCTTTTTTGAAAAGCAGAGACGAGGCTGCTTTAAAGACGCGACTTCTTAGCGAGATGGAAACGCGACTGATCTTCACAAGGCAGACGCGATGTTCAGCTGAAGACGCGAACTTCGGAGAGACGCATCTCTTGAATATAGACGCGATTGTCTAGGCGCATTTATGGCGATGCTGACGGGGCATATCCATCGAAGAGACATGGCCGTCAGGTGCGAGTTCGTGCCACGTCATGATTGCGCTGCCAGTTGGCTTGGGGAACCGACGGGATTCACCTTTTGGCGCGCGGATTTCTTGGCTCATTAAATGATCCGTGCCACGTGTCGAGTGACGATTCGCTGCAGGGTCGTGGCGCATGATCTTCTCTGTGCGTTAAAGTGATTCTGTTCCACGCGTCGAACAGAGATTCGCTGCAGGGTCGTGGCGCATGATCTTCTCTGTGCGTTAAAGTGATTCTGTTCCACGCGTCGAACAGAGATTCGCTGCAGCATTCATTGGGCCATACGCTGCGTATCTTTGCGAATCCCTGAGCCTATAAAAGGCCACATTTGGGAAGATTCCTCTTCTTCTCCGAACGCACTCGCTGATAAAATTAAGCAAGAGAACTTCCTCTTCAGTTCCTTTGTTTGAACCTCGGATCAAATTAGCCATGGCACCCAAGACCAAACCAACTGCCTCTTCTTCAAAGGCGGTCGTCGCCGAGGCCCAGAGGGGCAGCTCCTCCTCTGCACAGGACGTCGTTCTCCCAGGTCTCCAAGGTAAAGGCCTTTTAGGAGGAAGTTTCGCCATTAAAGAAAGTTCAAAGAACTTTTAAGAACCCTTAACACGCGAATCGTGTTTGATTCCCAGACGCAGTCTTTGGGTTGATAACCGAGGCGCGGGTTTGGACCCTCGCGCCCTTGAGTCCTGCGCTTCAGATTCTTCACTTAGAATATTTTCTATTTGTGAAGGGTTCAGACGCGGACTTAGTTTACAGAACGCGGATTTGATCCTTGCGTTCTGTTTCATCAGCTGTTGATTTTGATGAATCTGGCACCCGAGTCCAAGCACTTTGACATCTGGGGATGTGAAAGGAAGGGAGTTACTCTCCTTAACTTCTGGCGATTATGGTGGTGGAAGGGTTAAGGTGGATAACTCCCTTCTTTTCGCACCCCAGAAGTGACATCAAGGAGAATGTTGTGGAGACGCCGATCCTGCAGGTCTGGACGCGGATTTGATAATTCCTGCGTCCAGTGCCTCTTCTGCGTGGATACGCAGGTCTGGACGCGGATTTGATAATTCCTGCGTCCAGTGCCTCTTCTGTGTTCGGATTATGAACACTTAGCATTTTTTTCTTTTTCTTTTGCTTTTGATAGAGTATCTAACTAAGTGTCTTTTTCGTTTTGCAGCGCCACGCCCTGTCGCTTCACTCGTCAAGAAGTGCCACTTTGGTCATGTAGGTGGTGCTGACCGGGATTTGACTTTTGTATTACAAAGGACTGTTCCTGTGACTGCTGACAAGTCACCGGATCGCAGAGAGGCTCTCAAATGTTGACATGAGAACTTTTCGTGTGTTTATGACTGATGCAGCATTCGCAACAGATGCTGGCATCAAGCTGGAGAAGCCTGCCTTCTTCTTCGGAGATCGTATCCACGAGGGCGGCCATAGCGTGTATGACGGAACTTACAAATGGCTCCGTCAAATAAAGGGTGGAAGATTCTTTCTTCCGGACATGGAGAGGATGTTCCCGCTGTCCTACTTCCAGCATATGTCCGTCCCTCGGAAGATGGAATGGGACCTTGCTCGATATGTTCCCGAGATCACTCTCGGTGATTTGGGCTCCCACAAAGTATACCGTCATGATAGCCATGACAGGTCAGTTATCGGCCTTTTCCCTGGGTCGCGCAGGACTGAGGTTCCAGCTGGGGAGATACCACAACTTGGCACTACCTTCCTCAACGCCTTCATGGAGGCGGAGGGTGACTACCCGGTTGGGTTCCGTGCGCCGGGGTGGGTCCGTTCCACGGAGAACTATTGGTGGGGCAGGATGGTCGGCTTTGTCCTTACCGAGCTCGGGGGTCTGCTAAAGCGCGTGGGACTGTACTCGGCAGTCAGGGCCGTGCAGTGGGGGATCCCTCAAAGCTCTCAGAACTTCTTCGGGATTCTAGAGTGTTATAATCCTTCGACGGGGACGTTCTTCACTCCGGTCGGGGAGATGGGCCTTGCTCTGCACGAGCTGCACGAGGTCTCGGGGCTGTCGACAGGGGATATTCCCTATGAGGAATATGTCCCGACCGCTGTGGAGCTTCGCTATGTGAAGGAGGAGTTTCCCCTCATATATGAGACCTACTGGGAAGTGCTATGTCACTTCCACATTTGCGGCCAGATAACCAAATGGCGGTCGCAGGGAGTCAAGCAACTGTCTTGGGCCAGTTACTTGTTCAATAATGTCAACACCAAAGACCATCGGATAACCCGATTGGATCCCAGCTCTGACAGGGAGATTGAAGACAGGATCGACCAGGCTCCTGACAGTTTCTACACCACGGAGTCGAATGAGGACGGTTTTGACCCTGACTTGGTTTTTGAGAGCTTTCACCATCAAGCCCGGACCCCTATCTCCGATCGGGCGCTGTTGGCGGGCTTTCTGATGCTGTGGCTGAAGCGCTGTGTGGTGCCCACGCTGCCGCATGAAGTCATTGTTGCTGACGTGGTGTACCCGGCGGTGCTCCTGGCTCATGGGAACCCCATAGCCCTTCTCCCGGCCGTGGCGGCTGGTATTCAGAGCGGGCTGCGGGCGCTCACTAAGAGTTTCTGCGAGCCACCAAAAACTGCAGACTCCGAGGGAAAGCCGTATGTTGACTCAGAGGGGAGTCCGACGGTGAAGCGTCCCAACCCTCGTGTCGAGCTGCCTTACACGTACCTTATTGCTTGGTACGTGATGCATTGCCCTTCTTTGATGACGGCGGCGCGTTGGAGGGAGAGTTCTGTCCCTTTTGTACAGCGGTTGGAGGGTTCAAAATGGCGTGATCCTTATATATATTACGTCCGGAAGTGCCTTTCAGACCCTGCAAACTACCAGCTCAATCGCTGCCTCCTCCAGATCCCTGATGCATCTTTCGGGGATCTACTTGTTGATTCTGTTGGCCCAGATGACTTCACGAGGTTATCCGCGGGAGCCTTCTGGTGGTTGCTAAATATCCGGCCCGGATATGTGCTTTTCTGGCAAGGGACGTCATGTACCATTGAGCCGTACATGCCGAGTCGCTTCGCTCGACAGTTCGGCTATGATCAGCTCTATGTCGGGAACCCCAATGCTAGACTCGCCTTCGAAGGGAACCTGTTCGAGGGTGCTCGGGCCTGGTACTATAGTGTGGCTGGAGGGACGGGAGTATCTTTCCGTCTACCTCTCGAGGGGCCCAAGTGCCGTACGAGTTTCAGCTTCTGTACTTGGTACTCCCAAGCCATCCAAACGCCAGACTTTTTTCCGGCGTCTTCATGCATCGAGAGCATCAATGCAAGTCTCGAGGCAAGGACGGATTCGAATAAGCCGACGAAACTCGTAGAACAGTACCTGAAGGCCCAGAAGGAGGTCGGGAGACAATCGAGGAGGGAGCCCCCAGCAGTGAGGGCGGAGCCGCGACCGGCAAGGGCAGAGCCACGAGCGACCAGGGCGGAGCCACCAGCCACGAGGGAGGAGCCGCGGGCAAGGAGGTCTAAGCAGTTGGCGAGCAAGCGTCGTCGACGCTCTGCTTCTATTGCTGAGCCTGCCCCAAAGAAGGCTCGGAGGGATTTAACGGCTGAAGTCTCTCAATCCGGAGACATCTCTGCTGGAGTTGAGGCTCCTCCTGAAGACGTCCCTGTTAGAGTCGAGGAACCGTCGGAAGATGAAGATTTCCCCACCCTAGTCCGTGCCCCTAGGTCACACCGCAAGACCGTGGAGGAGGGGGAGCTTGTTGACGAACTCACCGCTGGTGATGATGATGAGCGGCTTGAGGTCGACATAATGGGTGAAGAGGATGTTGAGATTCCGGGATTCTCAGCTCAGCCCGAGCTTCCTTCTGCTCATGAAGGGAGAGGTGAGGCACGGCAGCCGGGGTCTCCTAGCGTCTTCATTTCTAGTCCTAGGGCAGTTGACCCTAGTCCTACCACTGGGGTGATCGGTGGCAAGGCTCCTATTGCGGAGCTTCCTCACGTTGCGCTGTCGTCTTCTTCGTTATCGGGGGAAAGCGCCTTTGAAGACGAGATCGACTATGGCGATGAACCCGCTCTTCCTGATCAGAGCAAATTCTTCCACATCTCGGAGGAGGAACAATATGAGGGTGAGCCATCGACTGTATCACCGCTAGCGATTATCCCTGCTGAAGGTACTCTTTCCATCTTCCGTCCTAATTTCTCTTTACATATTTGAAGAGGATGTTCTAACATTCTTCTCTTATGTTGCAGGGTCGGCCGAAGATGCTGAGGCTACAACCTCCTCGCATATTGGGGAGATGGTGATAGAGTTGACCCGGCCCAAGGGGATTGAGGTCTCGGCTGCTGAGATACCCTCAAAGGGGGCAGCTGTTGAAACTGGGGAGCCTTCCACTCTGCCAGAAGAGGAAGCAACCACTGAGGCTGAGGAGGTTCTCACTCTGCCGGGCGAGGAGGTTACTGCTGAAGCCGGGGAGAATTCTACCCCGCAGGATTCGACACCTCTGGACCTCCAACTCGGTAAGGCAGCTCTGACGTTTTAAATGTTTCGCTTTTCCATCATTGTGGCTGACGCTGCGATAACTTGCAGAGAGGACTGAGGGGGCTCAGGTGGAGAGTCCGATGGTTGTTACCCTTCCAGAAAGCCATACAGCTCAAGTCTCGGTGGAGGTTTCTGAGGAGGTCGTGCTTACTACTCCCTCATTGGTCGTGGAGGCTCCTGCAGAGGTAGTACCTCCGGAAGCGTCAGCGGCCAGTCTAGCTCTTGCCGTCTCGATGGCCAGCACGGCTCTGGTGCGAGAGGATCCGCTCTATATCCCTTATCCCGTGACAGAAAAGGGGTCGGGAAGCTTCCAAGGTGGTGAAGACATGGGGGAACTGGCACGTCAGATGGTGCAACAATTCTTCGCTTCGATGGGATCATGTATTGATCTCATCTTACGTGGAAACAGTACCTTCCAGTTTGCCCAGATGCTTCTTAAAAATTTGGCTGTGAACGTCAAATTAACCGGAGGCCCCTCACTTGCCAAGGCGTGTCTGCGGGTGGTGAAGCAACTGGGAGATGACCTGCACGAGCTGGAGTCTTTGGAAAATGCTGGCTCCTTTGATGAGGCCCAGGCCACCTTGACTAGGCTCCTAGCTGCTCAAGAACAAGAGCGACAGGAGGCGGAGGCACAAATTGTTGCAGAGGCCCGCAGCCTCGAATATTCCCAGGCTGAATGTCAAAGACTAATCGCCAATTCAAGGGAATCCGAGCTTACCATGCAGAGCACTGAGCAAGTCATCATCAGTGCTCGTGACACCATTGCCAAGGCTCGGGACACCATTGCCAAGGCGGAAGCTGTGCTTGCGTTCAATGAGAAGAAGCTCGTTACCATCAAAGAGGAGCTTGAGGAGCAACAAGCTGCTAAGGCGCGAGCTGAAGAGAGTCTGTCTCTACATTCTTCCAGGGTGGAATCTCTGCGAACGCAGCTGGCCGCAAGAAGTTTCTTATCTGAAGAGGAGCTGCGGGACCGGGCCATTATGGAAGCTGAAAGGGCACGCCAACACGAGATTCACCGCCTTAGGGAACAAATCCGTTCCTTGGCGAACCAGGACATTTAGCCTTCTTTTCTTTTTTCTTTTTGTAAAGAAAAGGACACTCAATTTATCAAGAGTGTTTTGTATCCACTTTTATCATCATTTTTTTTTTGATATAAAAGTTTTGAAGTTTTTGGCTCCACCTTCTTTGCTTAGCTGCGGATGAACCCAACTTCTTGATCACTGGATGTGAATACTAAACTTAGATAGGACTAAGTTTTTTTTTATGAGACGCGGCGTCAGTCCACCTGAACTTAGATTTCACTAAGTCCTTTTGATGAGACGCGGCGTCAATCACAGAGTGAGACGCGGTCTTGATCCATAGAGTGAGACGCGGCCATCAGTCCATGGAGTGAGACGCAGCATCAATCTCAAGGTGAGACGCGGCTCTGAATAACGCAAATATGTTTTGCGCAGATCGGACAAGCGCAAGAGACGCAACCTTGTCTGCTGAAGGGACGCGGCTTTCCCATCTGCGTTTTAATGCAACCTGACTTAAAAGAGTTTAGGAGATCTTTGAATGTCAAGTCTTCACTGTCGATTGGGGTTCCGGGTCATCCGTTGCTTCCCAAGGCAGTTGTCCACGCGTCGGCCTCTCAATGGATTTAGGCGTTAATGCTCTTGCATGCAGAACCGACGCTGGCGGTTGAAAAACCGGCGCACTTCGACGGTTTCCAAAGCAGCGTTCCACGCGTCTGTTTTTGATTGGGCTTTGACAGTTGTGCGCGACGGTTCCGATTGATGCCCCATTAATGACAGTTATTAGGGACTGCCTATAAATAGAGTGCACCCTCTCCCTCTTCAACAATCCAACTTAGACTGTTTTCATTTATTTTGCTCCGAGAGAAGTCTCGCCTTCTTTAGAGTTTCTGACAGAGGTCCGTCTCCATGGGTGATGGTGACTCTGTGGATGAAGATGACCCAAAGCTCTCAGGCTTCTGTCTGGTCTCTTCAGGAGGAAAAGCCTCTTGGATCATCTTGTGCGCCCGCGTTTGGATGCAGAGAGGCCAACTCTGGACAGAGGTTTCTGCTGGTATGTCACCCCGATGATGTCCATAGCCTGTATTTTGGCATAGCCATCTGAATGAAATCCTGGTGCATTCCTATTCTGGAATTTGTGCTGGTGACTTGAACTTTTCTGAACGCGGGCTCTTGACGCTGGCTTTGCTCATGGCTATTGCCTTGGCGCGTTTCAGACCTGAATCTTGCAACTTCTGTTCACCCAACAGAGAGATGGCAATTTTCGGCGTTCTGAAGTTTTTCGCGTCTTGTGCATTAAGCGCGGGTGCAAACTAAGGCCGCGTTTGAATCCTGTGCGTGGCACAGTTTTGACTCGCGTCTGTTTCTGCCGACGCGGTGGTTTGACCGTGCGGGTTGTTCCCGCGTCTGAAGTCTTCAATGACTGCCGCGTCTGTCACTTAGTTTTCTTTTGTTAAAGTATACTAAGTTCCAGATTTTCTGATTCTCTTATTTGTTCTTTGCAGGTTCGCTGGTCCCCTGGAAGAATGCTTCAACCGGCGAGCTTGTTCAATGTTCACCTATGAGAGAATATATTATGGTCCTCGTCACCTATGAGAGAATATATTATGTCTCTGACGAGGACCCAGATCTCGCCAAGGTCTCTTCAGATCTTCTGCACCAACCATGTCTGATGGCAAGAGATGGTCAGGTCAAGTATGACGGCGAGGAGGTTCCGGCGGTTGCGGTGGCGGATAAGATCCTCTTCCTCTCCCACCCCAGAAGTGACATCGAGGACATTCCGTTAGATGGCCTGCTGGGGAAAGGGATGGTGATGAATGAAGGGTTGCAGGACTTTCTGCTGCCACCGGACCTCAAGAACACCATTGCTCTTAGCTTAGTCAGCTAGGGCGCTTTCAGAGTTTGGCGTTGTTGCCATGGTGCAACCGACTCCAATTGTCGTCACAGTCGGGCATTTTCCCGGACATCATGTATTTGGAATCAGATGCGGCTTCAAGGAGTAAGTACGGCCTCTAAGAGAGAGAGGGACTTCTTTGTACTCTTTAATTGTAACACTCAATCTTATTGTATAAGAGAGCGTTTTGTATCACTTTCATATGCTTGAATATCAATAAAAGTGACACTTTTCTTTTTGCCTCTTTCTGTTGTCTTGAATGTTTTGTTTTAGAAGCAAAAGAATGATTTTGGTGGACCCGCCACTTTATAAAAGAAAGTGACAGGGGGAATGCGTACTCCCAGAGAAGGTGAACTTTTGTCAAATGTCTGGGATTGACTTGATTCAAGGTCAGCTGGGGAATTTGATAAAACATTGTCAGCGGTGTAATGTTAACCTAACAATGTCTTTAGGTGGACCTGTTATTCTGTTGAAGAGAATAACAAGTGAAACTAGACCCGCGAGGAATCTAGTAAAGCTTTTACCGTTAGAGGTGTGATATTAACTTAACGGGTTGGAGATAGTCTTGTCAGAAGTGTGGTGTTAACTCGACAAGGATGTGAGTCAGAGGTGTGATATTAACTTAACTCAGAATGTCACTGTCATAGGTGTAATGTTTAACTTAACAGTGAGGTAATGCTAGAGGTGTGATGTTGAACTTAGCATTGGTCATCTCGACTTAGACGAGGAAGTCGAGGAACGGTCATGGCCATAGGTGTATTGTTGAACTTAGCGATGACTCAGATGCTAGAGGTGTAGTGTTAACTTGGCATCATTCATCTCGGCTTGAACAAGGAAGTCGAGGAAAGGTCATGGCCATAGGTGTATTGTTGAACTTAGCGATGACTCAGATGCTAGAGGTGTATTGTTAACTTGGCATCATGCATTTCAGCTTCGATATGGAAGACTGAAGAAAAGTGACTGTCAGAGGTGTAATATTAAACCTGGCAGAAACTTGAAGTGCTGTTTAGAGGTATAATGTTAACTTAAACAGCGGTTTTGTCAGAGGTGTAATATTAACTTGACAAGAATTGGCTTGATGCCGAAGATAATTTGAGGACCTGTCATTCTATTGATGAGAATTGACAAGTGGAATTTGAAATGCCAGAGGTATAGTGTTAACTTGGCAAATTTGAGAGTTTGTTACTCTATGCAGAGTTAACAAGCAAAGTTTATACTCGACAAAGAGTATTCATTACCAGAGGTATAGCGTTAACGTAGTAATGATTGCATTTTGTGGTCCTACCATTCTATGGACGAGAATTGGTAAGAGATTTTGGAGGAAAGAGTGGACTCAAGTCCACTTAGGATTTTTAGCAAACCCTCAGCTATCAACGGGTTTGACATGCCTTTACCAACTACCGTTTGAATTGGGCTAGCCATGCTATTCCCCTCAGCATGATGAGTTGTCGAGGATTTATGTTGGGCTTAAAGGCCAACATTTTCCCCTATCCTTAGCCGTCGAGGGTGTCGGATCAAATGGGAACGTGTCCCTTAGGATTTTTAGCAAATCCTCAGCTGTCAACGGGTTTGACATGCCTTTACCAACTACCGTTTGAGCTGGGCTAGCCATGCTATTCCCCTCAGCATGATGAGTTGTCGAGGATTTATGTCGGGCTTAAAGGCCAACATTTTCCCCTATCCTTAGCCGTCAAGGGCGTCGGATCAAATGGGAACGTGTCCCTTAGGATTTTTAGCAAATCCTCAGTTGTCAACGGGTTTGACATGCCTTTACCAACTACCGTTTGAGCTGGGCTAGCCATGCTATTCCCCTCAGCATGATGAGTTGTCGAGGATTTATGTCGGGCTTAAAGGCCAACATTTTCCTCTATCCTTAGCCGTCGAGGGCGTCGGATGTTTGATCAGAGGTGTACTTTTAACTTGATCGGAGGAAGAGTACTATTAAGGATAGTACTTCTTCAAGAATTTGCCATTGATCGGCATCATGAGTGTATCGCCATTTGAAGTTATGAGGCGATATGACCCATTTGAGTAGACTGACTCTACCACAAATGGTCCTTCCCATTTGGGTTGAAATTTTCCTTTTGTCTTGTGCGTCATGACCATAGGTCTTCGGACGGCTAAGACAAGGTCGCCTTTCTTGAAAGTTCGCATTTTAACTTTCTTGTTGAAGGCTCTGGTGATACGAGCTTGGTAAAGCTCGATTTGCTGTTGGGCTTGCAGACGCTTGTCGTCTAAGGCCTCCAGTTCCTGGAGTCGCTATCGATGCTTCTCCTCGGTCGTCATCTCCGCTGTCAAGGCGACGCGTAGAGATGGAATTTGGATCTCCAGGGGAAGCACGGCTTCACATCCGTATACCAAGGAAAACGGCGTGGCCTTAGTCGGGGTTCGCACAGTTGTGCGATAAGCCCATAAACATTCACCCAACTTGTCGTCCCAATCTCGTTGACTTTTCGAGACGAACTTTTAAGAAGCTTGCCAATAGTCTTATTGAAGGCTTCTGCAAGACCGTTAGCAGCAGGATAGTATGCCGTTGAGGACACACTCTGGATTCTGAACTTCGCGCAGAATCTCTGGAAAGCCTGGCTGATGAACTGGGGTCCATTGTCATGGATGATACGCCGAGGTACACCGAAGCGGTAAATAACGTGATGTTTCACGAACTTGATCACGTTAGAAGATTTTACCTCTTTCAAAGGGATAGCTTCGGCCCACTTTGAGAAGTAATCGGTTATCGCTAGAATGAACCGATGTCCTTTCGATGATGGTGGGCTGATAGGGCCAACCACGTCCATCCCCCACATTTCAAACGGCCAAGTAGAGGTCGTAGAGTGGAGGTACCCTGGTGCTTGATGGATGAAATCGCCGTGTATTTGGCAGGCGTGACATCTCTTAGCATAAGCGACAGCATCGGCGATCATCTTGGGCCAATAGTAACCCAACCTTTGGAGTCGATGTGCCAATTTTGGGCCAGGTTGATGAGCTCCACAAGTACCATTGTGGGCTTCTTTCAATACTCCTTGGGCTTCTTTTGATGAGAGGCATCGGAGCAGGATCCCGTCATGCGATCGACGATACAATGTTCGCGAAATCGCATTATAGTAGAATTTGGGGGCTTTCCTTCGGATGGCAGCCGCCTCCCTGGCGTCTTCAGGCAAGATACCGTATAAGACATAGTCGATGTAGGGGAATCGCCAGTCTTTAAGCTCTAGACCGGTTGACACTTCAAGTGTTTCCTTGTCGTGATGATCTCCCGTTGACCCTGGGCAGTCTCCGAGTGAAATTTTTGGACAGTACAGGTCGTGGCTATAGACGAATACTTTCTCCATTGCTCCAGCTGGAAGGGCTAAGGAGGCAGCAAGGGATGCAAGTGCATCTGCATGCGCATTTTGCCTGCGTGGTACATGGTCGATGTAGAAGTTTGAAAACCTCTCGGCCATGTGGATTGTCGCATTGTAATAGGGTACTAGATCTTCATGTCTGACCTCATACTCTCCGCGAACTTGGCTGACGATGAGTTTAGAATCACCGTACGCCTCGAGATTTTTAACGCCAATCTCATCGGCGAATTGCATCCCAATCAAAAGAGCGTTGTATTCCGCCACATTGTTGGAGCAGGGCTCGGTCAGTGAGACAGCTCGGGGAATCACATAATTTTGTGGGGAGACGAGTACCACTCCTACCCCCGCTACTACGTGTCCCTTTGGGCTTGTCCTTGACGCACCGTCGAAGAAAAGTTGCCATACTTGACTTTCGAACAACGTCTGAGTCAGGCAGACTTCGGCGGCCTCGTCTGGGAGATCCTCATAGAGTTTGGCTGCCCTCGGATCTGGGTATTCAGCTAAGAAGTCCGCCACCGCTTGTCCCTTAATAGCCTTTTGTGGCAGAAAATGCATCTCATATTGTGATAGCAATATGGCCCATTTTGCCAGCCGGCCATTTAGTGAAGAAGGATTTGTCATAAGTAACCTCAGAGGGTTGACTTTTGATATGACATTTATAGTCTGGCCTACCAGATAGTGTCGCATTTTCTGAATGGCGAACACTAGTGCCAAACATTCCTTTTCGATCGGGTTGTACCGATGTTCGGCTCCAATCATTGTTCTACTCAGATAGTAGATTGCCTGTTCTCGTCCTTGTTCATCATTCTGAGCTAGTAGAGCTCCCAGGGAATGATCCATTGCTCGGACGTACACCAGGAAAGGCTTTCCGGACACCGGAGCTGCAAGAACTGGTGGTTGGGTGAGGTAGTGTTTGATCTCCTCAAATGCTTTTTGACAAGCGTCGTCCCAGATGAATGAAACACCCTTTTTCATCAGCTTGGCGAAGGGTTGGCATCTCCCGGAAAGGTTTGATATGAACCTGCGGATGTACGCCAATCGTCCTTGTAGTCCCCTGAGCTCCTTGAGGCTTCTGGGGGGTTGCATCTCTTGGATAGCGCGGACTTTCTCTGGATCCAAATGGATTCCTGTGGAAGTCACAACAAATCCTAGGAATTTGCCACTGGCTACCCCCAGGAAGGATTTGGTGGGGTTCATCTTCAATTGATGAGCCCGCATGATGTCGAAGACCACCTTCAGGTCTGCTATGTGATCACCTTTAGTGCGACTTTTCACCGCGATGTCATCGACATAGCATTCCACCGTTTTCCGCATTTGCTGATGGAAAATGGCGTTCATGGCCCTTTGGTATGTTGCCCCTGCATTTTTCAGTCCGAAGGGCATGACGGTGTAGCAATATACCCCTAGAGGAGTCCTGAAGGAGGTATGCTTTTCGTCATCGGGATACATCTTGATTTGATTGTATCCTGAGAACCCGTCCATAAAGGTCATTCGCTCGAATCCACAAGTATTGTCAATCATGACATCTGTGATTGGCAATGGGAATTTGTCTTTGGGGCAGGCCTCGTTTAGATCACGGAAGTCGATGCAGATCCGGATCTTCCCATTCTTCTTGGCGACGGGGACGATGTTGGCTACCCAGTCGGGATGTTGTTCTTCCCGGATGAAGCCAGAATCGATGAGCTTTCTAACTTCTGATTGAATTGCTTCCATTATTTCGGGACGGAACCGTCGCTGCTGTTGTTTGACAGGTTTTACGTCCGAATTGATGTTGAGGCGGTGCATGGCCACTTGTGGATCAAGCCCTGGCATATCCTCATAGTTCCAGGCGAAGACATCTATATACTCTTGTACAAGAGATATTAGATCCTTCTTTTCTGGAGGCGACAGGCCGTCACTTATGAAGATGGGCTTGGGGTTGGCCTCATCTCCTAGGTTGATCTGAACAACCTTGTCATCTGTGGGTGGCTCACGCTGTTCAAAGCGGATATCCCAAAGAGCATTCAAATGTTTGATCCAAGGATCTGTATCAGATTGGATCATTTCTTCATCTTCATCTCCCAGATGGCCTGTTGAAACCATGTTTACTGAAAGCCCTTTGAAGATGTTGCCGACACTGACATCTGACTCCCATGATGACGTGTCTGAAGAGCAATCGTGACTTGACGACTCTCGAGAATCAGAGGCTGATGGGACTGGAGTTGATACATAGCCCAACCCCCTGCGCGTCCGATGATAATAATCGGGGGCCTTCCCTTTTGGCACAAAGGATCGAAGTAGCGTCCTCCTTCCTTTGCCGAAGTTCAACCCGGGCTTGTTGGTTAGATCGTACCCCATTTGCTTCATCATTCTGAGCGCTTTCGATTCATAATGGTCGAGCTGAGGGGATTCCTCCTCGCTTTTCGATTCTTCGCGGGGCATCGGTTCAGACGAGATTCGCCCGAAAAGTATTGGTCTTTGGCCTTTTCGTCTTGCCGGAACTAAGAATATAGATTCCTGCGCATCGCCATTATCCTGGTATGTCCCGAAAGATGATTTTACTGGTACATGCAATGATGTCAAAGCATCCATTGCCGACCAGATGTCATCGTCTACGTCGGTAGTAGTATCCGACGGTATTGAATCGGATGCACACGCAGAAAAATATTCAAAGTCTAGACTTTCATTAATATACCAACCGCCTGCATCGTCGGTGGTATTATTAACATCGAGCTTATTAGTGCTCTTTACAAGTGGTTCTAACTCCCACAGGCACTTTTCTTGCTCGGGCTCAGTGTCAGCCTCATTACCAGAGTCTAGCGCCTCCAGTTGCGGGGTTTCATCCACCGGATCCTGATATAAAAGGGAATCCGTGAAATAATTCTCGACTCCCTTGAACGGATACCTTTCGGCAACCAACGTTTGCACCTTCCCACTCGCGTCAATGTATTTCATGACTTGGTGAAGAGTGGAGGGAACGATGGAGTTGCGGTGGATCCATGGTCGTCCCAGCAGCAGATTGTAGGAAGTGTCGGCATCGATGACGTAGCATGTCACCTCCGACTTGAGGCTCCCAATCTGGCACTTGAGCTTGATCTTCCCCATCGGACGGGTGCCGTTGGCATTGAACCCGTAGATGGTCGTCTGTGTAGGGCTCAGACGGTGGGTAGGGATGCCGAGGTGTTGCATGACTCGGCGGGGCATAATGCTCAATGCGGACCCTGGATCTACCTGAATGCGGTTCACCTCAGATGATCCGATGTAACCTGTGAAGTACAGGGGTCGATCATGCTTCCCTTTCACCTGCATATCATCTGCCGTGAAGGTGATGCAGGGGCATTCTGGGAAGCGTGGAGGCAATCCTCTACATCTTCCTCCTTCGGCACCTGGGTCATGAAGACCTCAGCATTTGCCAGAGCTTCTTGCAGAGCTTCCCTGGTCGACTTTGATAGTCTAAGAAGTTCGTACAAGGTAATGCGTGCCGGAATGTTGGCCAGCTGAGCCAGGACATCAAAGCGGTAAGGTGCCGAAGACCCTTCCGCGATGCCTCTTTGAAGGGCTCGAGAGAATCGAGTCTCCTTCTGCTTCTCCACAGGTGGCTTCGTGGAGGGCCTAGTTGGCTCTGCAGCCGATTGCGGAGGGTTTACCGCCACTTCGCCGTACTGCTTCAAGTAGGGTTGACCCGAACGAGTTCCCGTCATCGGTTGATTGCGTTCTGCGGCCAAGACTATTGTTTCCTCTTCTGAGTCGGTCAGTGAGGGAACATCATCCTCTGCTTCTCGGGAGGAGGCACATACCACATGGCAGGACGAAGCTTTTGCCTTGCCTTTGGACTTCCTGTTGGTTACAGTAGTCCATTGTTGTTCATCGACGAGGTCAGGGTGGACCCACATGGTTTCCCCCTGAGGTGTAGGGACGGCTACCAAGCCCTTCTCCTATTGCTGGTGAGGGTCTGTGTTGACCACTCTTAATTCTCCCTTTGGAATAGGAGTTACCCCCGCAGGCGCTGGAGGTTGTCTCCCGAACTGGAGAACTGACGTCACATTGGCCGTCACCTTCTTCTGCTCTGGTCGGAGTTTTAACACCTCCGCGTCAATCAGAGCCTGAAGAATGTCCTTGAAGACGTAGCAGCTTTTGGTAGGATGTCCCAACATCCTGTGGTACATGCAGTAGTTGGGATTGTCGGTCTTGCCGACTTCCTCCGGGTGCCTAATTTCAGGGAGCTTCAGTCGATTGCTCTTGTTGAGTAGCTTGAAGAGCGAATCGACGTGTTCCTCCTTGAAGGAATACTGCTTGTTGGGGCGTGGCTGGCTTGAAGAGCCACTTGCCCTGCCTGTTTGAGGTTTGGTGGGAGATTTGGTCTCCGTCGCCAAATTATCCTTCCGCTTCGTCTGGAGGGAGGTGTCTGGTGCCGGTGCACGCCTTGTCGACCTTTCCGGCCGCAGCTTGCCTTCCTCTGCCTTGACACGGGCAACAATCTCCTCAGCCTGTTCACCTTGTTGGACTAACTACTTCCAGGTGCGGCTTTCAGCAACTCCTATTTGAGTAAGGAGTGAGGTTTGGAGATTGTGGCGGCATGTTTCCACCAGGGTGGCCTGGGTCATACCGCTTGGGCACCGGAGTGTCGTGTTCCGAAATCTTTCCACGAAAGATTTGACGGACTCCCCTCTCCGCTGTTTGGTAGCTAAAAGGGTGGGCATTGTGACTTCGGAGTCATCTTCGAAGAAGTGTGTTAAGAACAGCTTCTCCAGATCCCCCCAGTTCTTGATAGAACCCTCCGGGAGCTTCATAAACCACTCAAAAGCCAACCCTTTCAGGGTGCCGATGAACAGTCGCGCCAGGATGGCGTCATTATCTACTACATTCCCGGTCTGGGATTTGAAGTAGTAGATGTGCTGGTTGGGTGACCCCTTCCCGTCGAATGCTTGGAGGGTTGGAGCCTTGAACTTAGGAGGGTATGGAACTAAGTCCCACTCAGCCGGATAGGGTCGGACCACTCTAGCTTCTTGGAGGTCCTTGCGATTGGCAAGGGCCTCGAGGCGTCGTTCCAATTGACTCATCCTCTTAGCATGAGTCTTCTCCTGGTCTTGGTCGCTTCTTGCCTGCGACGAGGGCTTGGACACATCCGAGGTAGATCGTCGTGTCTCGTCGGAAGGTTCGGAGGGTGGGCTTCCTCCCTTTCTCCCTTTCCCCTTCGGCCGTCTAGGAGGAGATCTCGCTCTTTCTTCAAGCAATTTCTCAAGCATATGCTTGAGGGAGTCAATGGATCTCTGTTGAGAGGCGATTATATCCATCTGGCGCTTCTGCGTCTGCTCTAAACGCCTGGCCGTCTCCTCAGGAGTGTCTGCCATGTAGGCGGAAGCCTCCTTCTCGACGGAAGAGTTTGAAGCCTGCGACTCCACTACAGCGGAGTGAGAATCACCCATTCTAATGCCGCGGGCTAAGGCATTATAGTCAATTGGGGGAATGGCCCCCGTCCGGGTGCGAGTGTGTTGATACACCCCTTCCGGCTCAGAGTCAGATTCCTCTGAGTTGACCATTGGTTGTTTTCCCTTGCTTCTGCTAGTCATGTTTGCAGTAAGCTCCGGGTATTCAACATCTGAAAAGGTTCTCCTTCTGTGGGAGCGTCTTCTTTTGGCTGACGGGGGAATCAGGGTCAGCTGTCTGATTAAGGACTGCTGGTGCATGCCTGATCCATAATGGCATCCAGAGAGCATATGGATGAGCTGTTGACAGCAGCATGACGAAGTGGCTTGATTGGCACTTCTTTTCCTTGTCAAATAATCCCTCAAATCCGTGGGAGGGGGATTAAAGAGACTGGTCTCGCAACGTCGAAGACGGGAGACAGTCATGTGCTGTTCAGCCTGGACGCAGACTTCAGGGACGCGGTTCTCATGACGCGGCTGTATGACGCGCACGCGAGTCTCGCGTTGCTGCCCGGTGCGTTTGGGCAGAGTTGCTTGAGAGAGAGCTGGCTGCTGGGCCCCACGCCTACGAGTGCGTACTTCCTGCGTTTGAAAAGACGCGGAGGTTTCACCCTGGCGTTCGATGAGTTGGTCCTCAGAGGACTCAACTTGAGGAGTCTCGCGTTTGGGTCGCCAAACGCGGATCTCACGCACTGGACGAGGTGCGGGCAAGGCATCAGATTGTACGCCGCGTCCACCCCCAGTCAGACAACCAATGGTTCCGACTTGGAGTTGACGCGCGCGTCTTCTCTGTCGACGCTCAGCATTCCGGTTGCGTCGTGGAGGAGGGGAGAAACCAACAACCTCCTGGTTTACAGAACCAAGAGTGTTCACCACGCGGGTCTCCTGGGAGACGTTGACGCGGGTATTCTGCGCGACGCAGTTGATCGCAGCAGCAGTGGTGCCTGGGACCACGCGGGCCTTCTGGGAGGCGTTGGCGCGTGTGTTCTGTGCGACGTGGTTGATCGCAACAGCAGTGCCTGAGGTCACGCGGGCCTTCTGGGAGGCGTTGGCGCGTGAACTTGTCTTGGCACAGTGGGCATCGACACCCGGCAGAGCCTCAGATTGGGCTTTGGGTAGCTTTTCAGTTGAGACCCTGCGGCAGACGCGGGTCTTTGGGCTCTTGGAGCCAGAAGAGAGGAACTCTTCATACTTCGCCTGGTCGAACTCGACAACGAGCGTTTCGACCATCTTCCCCTTACGGAGAACATCATCCTGCGCCACGGCTTGTTCGTCGGTAACAAACAGAGTCCCCAGCGGAGTCGCCATCTCTTATTTGACGCGGAAAAGGGGGCTGGAGTAAAATTTCCTTGAATCAGATGAAAAATTACAGCCGGCTTAATCTTCCGGTTACAAGGGAGGGAGAATATTGAATCTTGAATTCCCCCTTTGTTTAGTGCTGGGTTCTTCGGTGGCGGTGGAGAGTGAATCTTGTTCTCCGTTGACCAGATGACCGTTCTGGACCGTCGAGGGATCTTCTTGTTGGCCCAAAGGCCTTCCACTCTAGTTTTGATGATGATTAACTCATGTAGTTATGTGTACTAATAATCTTGCAATGTTTAAGTTTCAGATATTTAACAAGATATTAGTTGGTAAAAGCTTCCACACATCTTTCACATGTTGATTCAAGAGCCCGCGCATCAAAGATCATACATTGTACTTGCTCGGTGAATCAAGAGTTTTTGGATCGAGCCGACTTGGAGATTGCGCTCTAGCTTGGAGATTGCGCTCTACAAGAAGACTTAGGTATCCATAGTTTTAGTTTGGGTTTAGATCCTAATTGTAAAGATTAGTATAGTATGATAAGCTCAAGTTCACAACACACACCTTTCATGTTTTGATTTTCGGTTTTAGGTTTAACTGATCTTGGTTTTCATGAATAGATTTTTATCAAAACAAGTTTACATGGTTTATGTATATTAGATTTGTTCTATATACATGCATGCTTCAATTGTTTAGACAAACTTTGTTTGATAATCTATTCCATGTGTTTTATGTTTTGGTATTTACAACAAAACATACTTTTGGACTTAATGACAAAAATCATGATATATATATGTTTCTTGTATATTGAATTTCTATTCATATACAATATGCTTCAAAGTGTTTAAATATCATATTTTTGTATCATGGATAAGTTTTAGACAATGTGTATTTTCTATTCAAAATACAAGGTTTTAGAAAATACGGTTTTTGGTTTTTGGCAAAATTTCTATGACACAAAAATTGTCTAAAATGTTTGAAATTTGTGTTAGGATTTTTAACACAAGTTTGTATTTCAATATAAAATAATAAAACTATTTTTGTGGAATTTTAGAGATTTTGTGGGATTTATTGGAATATTTTTTACCTCTGTTTTCTGACCCATTTGCTGCCTACCAGGCTAGTTCGGTCGACCGTATCGGTCGACCGCATGTAGCCGGTCGACCGTCACGGTCGACCGACGACGTGCACAAACCTGTGCACGTTCTGGCACAGTCAGCGGTCGACCGGGACGGTCGACCGGAGCAGAATAATCTGCTCTCGGGATTTTTCGGTCGACCGGGCCGGTCGACCGTTAGTTGCCAACGGTCAAAAATTGACCGTTGGACGGTCGACCGGGCCGTCGACCGGAAGGCTATTTCTGGCAAAAATTCTGTAAACGGCTAGTTTTCTAAATTGCCTATAAATACTCCATTTGAGAGAGTTTTTCTCTAAGAATTTTTGTGCGAATTTTTCCATTCTCTCAGGTGTTTTTACAGCAATCAAAATAGGTTTTTGGATTCAAATTGAACAATCTTTTTGGTGTTTTCATTAGGGTTTGAAAAATCAAAGAAAAGGGTTTTGGGAAAAGCTTTTGAATTGAACTTCTCTATCTTGGTTTCATTTATTTCCCAAAGATTTTCTTTGAGTTGCTGGTTTCAAATCCTTTGGTTTTCTCCACACTTGAGCTATAATCTACTATCTATATCTATAGGATATTTGTGTGGGAGAAGAAGAAGTTGTTTGTGGTTGTTGTTGTGACCACCAAGTTGTAACCCAATCTTTTCTTAGCTTTGTGCTTTGGGTTGTATCCCTCTAGTTGAGAGGTGATCCTTGTATTGATTGGTGATTGGGAGTTTTTGCCTCAAGGAGAAGGTAGTGATTGTTGGTGTTTGCCTCAAGGAGGAGGTTGTGTTGGTTGGCTTGGATTTGTGCCTCAAGGAGGAGGTTGTAAAGAGAGGAGTTGGGTACTCTTTGTAAAGGGTCCTAGGTGGACGAGCTAGTGAAAATCCTTCGTGTGTCGAAGGCGGGGATGTAGAGCTGGGTGCTCGAACCTTGATAACATATCCTTGTGTTTGCGTTTGATCTATTGGCTCTCTATCTCTCTCTCTCTCTTTACTTTGTGCCTTGCATTTCTACTTATTTTGCTCATTCATATTGCTTGGCTTGGTTGTGTGTGCATCACTTGTTGATCACACTTGAGTGTATTTGCTTTAAGTTTTTAAATTCCGCATTTAGTTCATAGATTAGCATTGTCACCTATTCACCCCCCCCTCTAGGTGACTTTTCAATTGGTATCAGAGCTAGCGCTCCTGATATTTAGGTTTAACCACCTAGGAGTTAAGATCTTGGTTTGCTAATCTTCATTTACATTATCATTTGCACACATATTAGTTTGCACTCATGGCTAGCCCTCCTATGTTTGACCATACTAGACTTGACTCTTGGAAAGTTAACATGACTAGATATTTAAAAACATTAGGTCATCTAGTTTATCAAGCCATCACCATAGAAGCCCTCCCAAATACTAGTAAGCATAAGAAGGCCAATGCACTTGCACTTCAAACACTTAGAGCATCTTTTGATAATAATCTCTTACTTGTTTTTGATAGTTTTAACTCGGCTTTTGCAGTTTGGAGCGTCTTGACATCTCCGGAGCTTCCAAGGATCATCAACAATATGAGGAGATCTAGGAGAGATGTATCCGAAGAGCCTTGTTTCATGGCATATGGGAATGACTCCCATGAGGTACAATCGGACTCTCAAATACATGATAGCTCTAGCTCTTATTGCCATGGATGTTTTGAGGTTCAAAATTTAAATGTTGAACTTGCTTCTAAGCTTGAAAAATACTTGGAAAAACATAACTCTTTGAAAGAAAAACATTTTGATTTACAAAAGGAAATGAAGGATTTATGCTCTACTTTTGAAACCGTTTTGCAAGAGAAGGAAGAGATTACTAGTGAATGTGACTCACTAAGATCTCAACTAGACATTGCTTTAAAAGAAATTGAAGTTTTAAAAGGCAAAAACGATTGTGATGATATTTTGGAGCACAATGAGATTTTATCCTCAAGATTGGATTGTGTTTTCAAAGAAAACCTTACTTTGAAAAATAAAATTGATTCTATTACTAAAGAATTGAATTTGGTTTTGTCTAAAAATGAATCTTTGCAAAATGATATTGATTTGCATGTTTGTCATGCTAATGTAGCTTCTACTTCTTGCACTCCTATAGCATGTTCCACTTTGTCTTCTAGCATAGAAAATGATATAAATAATTTGAAGAAAAGTGTTGATTGTTTGGGCTCCACTTTGAGCCATTGTGCCATGAATCACACACGATTGGAAACCTTGATTCGCAAGAAACAAGTTCCAACCTTGCATGCACACCCATCTAGGCATACACATGCTTTTCATGATCACCACCACCATATGTATGCTCACGTGTACACATGTACACATTGTGGTCGAAAAGGCCACCTTGCTAGATTTTGTTATGATCGCATTTATCATGAAAATTTAGCAACTAATTTTGTTTGGGTGAGAAAAGAAACTAACCCCCGTGGACCCACTAGAAAATGGGTACCAAAAACCACCTCTTTGGCTTTTGATGTAGGTGGGAGCTCTCGCATCACGTGAGAGTGGAGGTACCTTGAGGTGGATGCATTCCGATCTTGAATGAGAACTATTTGGATGCTTCACTCTCAAGGAGATTAGGTGGAGATGACCACCATGTTTTGGAGAACTAGAGATGCACCTTCATTGGTTTTGGTATCATTCTCT
Organism: Agave tequilana; assembly: GCA_038442645.1. Taxonomy (NCBI): domain Eukaryota; kingdom Viridiplantae; phylum Streptophyta; class Magnoliopsida; order Asparagales; family Asparagaceae; genus Agave; species Agave tequilana. The sequence goes on from JAVJIF010031374.1 coordinate 131,390, forward strand.
AACTCCCATTTATTATTTACATGCTTTTTAGATCATTCATTTATAGCATGTTGTGTTTTGATGATTATGCCTTGTTCATTAGACTTGAGATATACATGTTTAGTTACTTGAGCACCCATGTTTCATATGGATCTATATTTAGTGTTCCCTTCTAGTTTAAGCTAACATGTATGCCCTAGATCTAATGCACATGCATATGCATAATGATCATATGATGTTCATGATTCCATGATTTTTGTTTAGATGATTATATGGATGTTTGTGATATATCTTGTGTGCATTTCATCATTGCACTTTATTCATTCTTTGTTCGATCAATTCTCATACAACAAGGTTGCATTGCGCACCTCTAACCCATTCAAGGGGAATCAGGAGGAAGGAGTACAGAACCCTTCACGGGGTATACGGCTCTTAGTCTTATTTTGAGAGATCGTTGCATCATACATCCATCTTAGTTTTAAAAAGTCATTAATACTTCATATTTTTGATTAATATGATCATATTAATTTTTGACCCGTTTTATGCCTCATGATTTGATTACTTGCTTGAATGTTAGTTTTTCATTAAGACTAAGATTTATACTTGTACAACTAGTGAGCTACAAATAGACCTTTATATATTTGTGCTTGAACGCTCATTTGTAGTCATTTGATGTACTAGTATAGTCTAGTTTTGATGATTCATGCATTTGACTTGTATTCCTCATTTTTAATGTGTTTCTATGATCTTGTGGTTGACTTCATGTATATGTCTATCTTGTCCAAATTATTGTTTATACATATACATCCTTGAGCCACGTGCCTTCATGCATATACTTTTGTGGACTCTTCATGTTTGGGATATGTATGTATACTTTAGTTTGTACATGACATACATATGCCTTGAAGTTTAAATCATTATGATGATTTTCATGTTTGATTGTGATTTCAATTGATATGATGATTTCAATAAATTACATGATTCACAATTATATCAAGATTTGATAATTTCTATATTAAGCTTAATTGTCCATTTTCATGATGAAATGTATTTCACATTACACTTGTTCACTCACTTTATTATGTTTCTCATGATTGTGTTTTTCATGAGTATGATATGAGCTTTATGGACTTTGAGTGTTTAGTGATCCTGTGATTTTCATGTTTCATGAAAAATCCTTTTGTTTTATCTTGAAGGATTTCTACTAGTTCTCAATTTTTCATAAACTAGTTGGTATTCTTCAAATTGGTAGAGACTTTCAAACATACTATATTGTTCAAATCATTTTTGAAAACCCCTACCATCGATGGGTGGTTGGATGGGAGATCATGTTCTTGAATGCTTTATAATGAAAATCCTTTTTATCTTGAACCATGATTGGGTGGTAGTTGATATGAGATATACACTTGATCTTATTGTTGTTTCAATTGGTATCATTGAACTCTTTCAATTGGTATCAACATGACATCTTTTTGTATACTCATATATGTTTGTATTTTATATATGTATGCTTGAACTTCATATAGTATCAAATTTCAATTGATATCTATCTTTGACATACATATATAGATGATTTATTTGAGCTTCAAGATATCACAAATTTTGTTTATGCTTAGCTTGATCTTTTCAAATTGAAACAATGTTAAAGCAAATTTTCAATTGATTTAATTTTCAATTGGTATCTTATTTCAAGCATATGCATATTTTCATGTGGTATTTCATAAAGGGGGAGAAAACTAGTATTTTATTTTTCAAATTGGTATTTTATGTTTCAATTGATATTTTTTGGTATTCCACTCCCTTGCTTTAGGATAGAAAATAAAGATTTCAATTGGCAAAGAAATAATTTCAATTGGTATCTTGTGTTTTAAAGAATAATAGTTTCATTTGGTATCAAGATTTGTTTTTAAGGAAATTCAAATTAGTATTGTTTAATTCCAATATTGGTATCTAGTTTGTTTGTTTACAATTGGTAGGTTATTTGTTTACTTACTAATTGGTATCAAGATTTTCATTTTTTTTGTGTTTTCAATTGGTATATGTTCTCGTTTTGATTGATTTGTTGTTTTTCAATTGGTATCAATATGCACTTCTTTGCCACATTTTTTTTGGTATCATTTTTAATTTGACCCTTTATTAGTTCTTTGCTTTGAACAAAAAGGGGAGAAAAATTTATTGTTTTTACTGTTATTTTTAACCCTTTTTGATGATTGACAAAAAGGGGGAGAAGAATTTGAGTTTTATATGCATATTTGTGTTTGCATATAGTTTACATTTGATGAAAAGAAGCCTATAGTTTACATTTGATGAAAAGAAGCCTTGTTTATATGCATGTCTATGCATGTTTTATGTGCATGTTTTATGTTTCATTTTTATTTTTTTATTGATATCAAGAGCATGTTTTGATATTGTTTTAAATACATATAAACGTGTATTAAGAACATTCATTGCATATCTTATATGTTTTATTGTTATGCATGAGTTAAGGGGGAGCTTCTTTGAAGCTTTACTTTAATCCATGCATATATAACTCCATGAGTTTTGTCATCATCAAAAAGGGGGAGATTGTTGGCCCAAAGGCCTTCCACTCTAGTTTTGATGATGATTAACTCATGTAGTTATGTGTACTAATAATCTTGCAATGTTTAAGTTTCAGATATTTAACAAGATATTAGTTGGTAAAAGCTTCCACACATCTTTCACATGTTGATTCAAGAGCCCGCGCATCAAAGATCATACATTGTACTTGCTCGGTGAATCAAGAGTTTTTGGATCGAGCCGACTTGGAGATTGCGCTCTAGCTTGGAGATTGCGCTCTACAAGAAGACTTAGGTATCCATAGTTTTAGTTTGGGTTTAGATCCTAATTGTAAAGATTAGTATAGTATGATAAGCTCAAGTTCACAACACACACCTTTCATGTTTTGATTTTCGATTTTAGGTTTAACTGATCTTGGTTTTCATGAATAGATTTTTATCAAAACAAGTTTACATGGTTTATGTATATTAGATTTGTTCTATATACATGCATGCTTCAATTGTTTAGACAAACTTTGTTTGATAATCTATTCCATGTGTTTTATGTTTTGGTATTTACAACAAAACATACTTTTGGACTTAATGACAAAAATCATGATATATATATGTTTCTTGTATATTGAATTTCTATTCATATACAATATGCTTCAAAGTGTTTAAATATCATATTTTTGTATCATGGATAAGTTTTAGACAATGTGTATTTTCTATTCAAAATACAAGGTTTTAGAAAATACGGTTTTTGGTTTTTGGAAAAATTTCTATGACACAAAAATTGTCTAAAATGTTTGAAATTTGTGTTAGGATTTTTAACACAAGTTTGTATTTCAATATAAAATAATAAAACTATTTTTGTGGAATTTTAGAGATTTTGTGGGATTTATTGGAATATTTTTTACCTCTGTTTTCTGACCCATTTGCTGCCTGCCAGGCTAGTTCGGTCGACCGTATCGGTCGACCGCATGTAGCCGGTCGACCGACGACGTGCACAAACCTGTGCACGTTCTGGCACAGTCAGCGGTCGACCGGGACGGTCGACCGGAGCAGAATAATCTGCTCTCGGGATTTTTCGGTCGACCGGGCCGGTCGACCGTTAGTTGCCAACGGTCAAAAATTGACCGTTGGACGGTCGACCGGGCCGGTCGACCGGAAGGCTATTTCTGGCAAAAATTCTGTAAACGGCTAGTTTTCTAAATTGCCTATAAATACTCCATTTGAGAGAGTTTTTCTCTAAGAATTTTTGTGCGAATTTTTCCATTCTCTCCGGTGTTTTTACAGCAATCAAAATAGGTTTTTGGATTCAAATTGAACAATCTTTTTGGTGTTTTCATTAGGGTTTGAAAAATCAAAGAAAAGGGTTTTGGGAAAAGCTTTTGAATTGAACTTCTCTATCTTGGTTTCATTTATTTCCCAAAGATTTTCTTTGAGTTGCTGGTTTCAAATCCTTTGGTTTTCTCCACACTTGAGCTATAATCTACTATCTATATCTATAGGATATTTGTGTGGGAGAAGAAGAAGTTGTTTGTGGTTGTTGTTGTGACCACCAAGTTGTAACCCAATCTTTTCTTAGCTTTGTGCTTTGGGTTGTATCCCTCTAGTTGAGAGGTGATCCTTGTATTGATTGGTGATTGGGAGTTTTTGCCTCAAGGAGAAGGTAGTGATTGTTGGTGTTTGCCTCAAGGAGGAGGTTGTGTTGGTTGGCTTGGATTTGTGCCTCAAGGAGGAGGTTGTAAAGAGAGGAGTTGGGTACTCTTTGTAAAGGGTCCTAGGTGGACGAGCTAGTGAAAATCCTTCGTGTGTCGAAGGCGGGGATGTAGAGCTGGGTGCTCGAACCTCGATAACATATCCTTGTATTTGCGTTTGATCTATTGGCTCTCTATCTATCTCTCTCTCTTTACTTTGTGCCTTGCATTTCTACTTATTTTGCTCATTCATATTGCTTGGCTTGGTTGTATGTGCATCACTTGTTGATCACACTTGAGTGTATTTGCTTTAAGTTTTTAAATTCCGCATTTAGTTCATAGATTAGCATTGTCACCTATTCACCCCCCCCCTCTAGGTGACTTTTCACTTCTCCTTGGCAGGTAGAGGGAGTAACTCGGCTCCGTCTACCAAAACTCTAGAAGAGGAGGTAGGCGAAGAGCGGCTAGTACTCAGTAAGCTCGCTGAAGGGTCTTCTCTCTCTCTATCGATGATCTCTCCCTTTTTTTTTTCGGAATCTCTCCTTTGCACGATAAATGTCGTCCTCGTCTTTAATAGTGACGGGACTATTTATAGGGTTTTTAGGGGGTGATCGTGCCCCCTAAAAGTGCTCCACGATGAGGGCCAACTTCCCCGCTACATGGGCGGTGGATGGCGCCATAATCGGGGTAGTTACAACCAAGGTGGGGGCACTTTGTGACGCGGGTTATCTCTCGCATTTTGGTGGCTTGTCTTGGTGATTTTTAGACAGCCTACATCAGCAATTTGAGATTCGTGTTTTTTCACCCACTTTCGTGGATTCAACTTTATTTCTTTCGCTCCAATCAATTCAAAATGTTCAGTATCCATCACGACTACATGATCTCCACCCGGTGCCATATCCAGTGAGATTCCAACTGATACATAATCAACTAGAGATGGTGGAGTAGTATCGACCTCCATATATTGCGATACATTCTTGATCTTCAACCTCTCCTCCTGCTGAGAGATAGTAGATTTGAATAATGAAGTCTCATTAAACGTGACATGTTTGCGCAAAACAATCTTCTTATTTTCGGGGTCCTATAACATGTAGCCTCATATTCTTCTTGACACTTAAAAACTTAAACTTCTTTACTCGCGGATTTAACTTGTCATCTTTGACACTAAAGTAGGTTAAACATCTAAATACCCACAAAAAATCATAGTCCTGAGCAGTTCCACCTGACCAAATATCTAACGGACTTTTATCTCCTACCGCAATCGACGGTAATTTATTCATGAGATGGCTAGCATATTCCAAAGTATCAGCGCAAAAAAGACTTGTCCAATTGTGCATTAGACAACAAATACTGTATCTTCTCCAGTAAAAAAATGATTCATCTCCTTAGCCACGTCATGTTTACTAATTTTGAAGTGAATACCTCTCTCATTATACTGTCCAAATTGTAAGAATTGATCTTTGTACTTCCGAATGTTATCAATTTGAAGCACTTTAATCTTCCTACAAGTATGTTTCTCCATCATATTCTTCCACTTCACTAGCATATCTAAGATTTTAAATCCTTGTCTCATAGGGTATACCCAATATCGCTTAGATACATCATCAATGAACGAGAAAAGTACTGATGGCCTCCGATGATGCAGTCTTGATAGGACCCCAAACATGTGACATAATTAAGAAGACCCTCTGAGTAGTGAGTTGAGGTGTCAAATTTTATCTTTGTCTTCTTGTCTAAAACACCATGTCCATCAATTTTCAATTTGCAGGTAGATATACCTTCCAATAATCCTTATTGTGCAAACGCTTCCAAGGAGTTCAAACCAACTTGTCCCAGTCTCATATGTCATAGCCTAGTACAGTCGTCTTTCAAATATTCTGAAGTTGTTAAATTTTCAAAAATTGCACTACTCTTCAAGTTGTATAAGTTGTTGCATCGAATGACCTTCAGAACTATCAATGAGCCACTGAATATCTTGAAAACGCCTTCTCCAAGAGTCTCTCTTAGGCTCTGTGCCTCCAAAGCTCCAAACGAAATTAAATTCTTCTGCAACTGAGGTACATACCTCACATCTTTCAGCTCTCTTATCATTCCATCTGACAACTTGATATGAACTATACCTATCCCTCCAATATGGGATGCGTTCCATCTCTGAACGACATCAAGCCTCCTTCTAGTTTTTCAAAACTAGCAAATCGCTCCCATTTGGGACATCATAATAGGTAGCACCTATATCCAAATTTCACTCATATTCTTCTGAACAGCAACCAATAGGGATGATAGAAAGTGAATAACCAAATGAGTCAGAATCATTACCATGCGCCTGTGCGATGTTGGCCTCTGATTTAGACTCTTTCTAATTCGATTTTAATCTTTGGACAAGTAATCTTCCTGTGTCCTTCTTCTCTGCAGAAAGCACACTTGTTTTTCTTCAAATCTTCACGATCATCAATTTTGAACTTTTCAAACCCTCCTTTTCAATTCCGATGATTGGCTTCTGTTGTTATGCTATTGGAAGAAGATTGCTTGTTCTTCCTCCTCACTTCGTAATTCACAAGAGCAGCTAATACATCATCATAGTTAAGTGATTATTTACCATTGATCAAGGTTAGGACGAAGGTCTCATACTCTCCATCAGTAAGAGAATTCAAAATAATCAACACCTTGCTCTCTTCTTCGATCGCCACATCCACATTAATTAGGTCTGCAAGAAACTTCGTGTAGTTGTACATATGATCATCAATAGAGAGTCTTCTCTTTAATTGGAAGCAGTAAAGCCTCCTCTTTAGATGCAATCGAGTCTCGATGCTCTTCATCAAATACTTCCTCTTGAGGATCTCCCAAATCTTTCTTGTGGAAGTCTCATATAACACATGATACTTGATGTCTTGTGTCAAATTAGAGTTGATGACGTCACACGCCGTCTGATTCATTTTATCCCAATCTTTTTTAGAAGTCTCCTCCGGTTTTCTTCCAGACGTAAAACGTTTTCGAGATTTGATATCGTCAGTGCTTCTATAACCTCACACCTCCACATTCCAAAATTGTTCGTGTCATCAAACTATACGACATCAATTTTCACCATCGGCTGATTAATGTCGGCCATATTTCCTCAGTAGATTCCTCAAAGCAGTGCTAAAAATGATTAGTAGAAACTAATCTAAATAAGAAAGATAAGATATTACCTCCAACTGAAACTGTAGGCAGTTTCCAAAGCGATTTTCTCCACCCAAAAGAAATTCCCTGTCGAAACCTAGAAAGCTCTGATGCCACATGTTGAGATCGAGGAAGCCAGGCAATAGAGGATTCAAGCAACACCAGAGACTAGTTTCCAATTGCACAAACAAGCAAACCACGGGAAGAAAGCGAGAACACACAAATTTAACGAGGTTCGGCAATTGTCTATATTCTCAGAATAGAAGGGAAGAAAAATCTTATTAATCAATCAATTATAAGATATAATATTGGGGACAATACCCCTCTTTATATAGCCAGAGAATTTTTGAAAAAAAGAAAACCAATGGATCTGAAATCAGATTAGAAATGAAGTCAAAAACACAAAACGAAACTGCCCAGAGCTGACGTGCGGTCGACCGCGCTCTTGCAATATCGAAACTACACCCTGTGCGATCGATTAGGCGGTCGACCGTGCTTTATGCAGAGACAGTTTGGCTTTCTGGCCTGTCGATCGGGCGATCGACCGGACCTGTAGTTGTTGAGTGATTGAAAGTAAATGCAGTGAGAATTACTGTGTAGCTTTGGGCTAACGGGTCGTGATCCACGAGGAGAAATGTATGAAAGCTTTTCGATGTATTGTTTCAAAAGCTAAGAATGGTGTTGGTATTTTTTTTTTATATGTTGAAAAGAGAATGGAGAGTAGGGAAGTGATTTAAAGAAAAACTAAAAACTTGAAGAAGGCTTCAAAAAAGATGATTTTAAAAGGCTTGAAGAGTGATTGGTTGGTTGTTTTAATATATGAAAAATATTCGGGCTCACTATATTACTACTCAACAATATATTCTTCTCTTGAAAATCTCAGTGCCTTAACTTACAAAAACTTAAGTTTTTATTTCGAAAGTCTTAAGTAAAGCAAATAAGTTTGTTTGAAAAAGTTAACTCTTTTTTTAAAAATTCATCTTGAACTGAATGTTAAATTATCAAGTCATCTTTCAAGTATGAAATAAAAACAAGTTCAAGTGATATTTTAAAATTAAAAGTTTTAGAAATTCAAACCCATCCTCATGTGCCTTCAAGAATACTTTCAAAGAAGCAAAGCTTAGTTTAAGGCATTCATATGATACTGTTGGGTTCTTTATATAAAAATCATTCAAAACAAGAGGGATCGAAGAGAGATGATAGTGCGCCTAGAAAAACAAATTTAGCTACTCATAGTTAATGTAAAATAAGACATGTAAATGAAATGAAATATGCCCGTGAATTGGAATAGAAGATAAGTCTTGATTCTTTATTGATGTCACTTCAACTTCAGATTACAATCACTCTTTTCCTCTCTCTCACTTGTATCTGAACTGAACTACAATTAAAAACTAAGATACAACTTCTTATTAACTATCTAACAATGATCCTAAACTCTAAAAATAAAAGAAAAACTTAATCTAATGTTCGGTCCTTTCTTCAGAAAACATCTTGCCTTTCATAGGCAAAAACTCAGAGGGAAGAACAGTGAGGAGATAACGAGAGAAAACGCTCCCTTATCTCCACCATAGCCAGGGCCACGGGTCCGCAGCCAGGATGTGGCCAAATGGCCACATCCAAGGGGTGATGTTGATATTTAGCCACATCCAAGGGGCGATGTTGATAGCGTGTGATTTCGTCCCCTTTTGTCTGCGGGATTTGTTGTTAGTCTCTGATTCTGATCTGATTTTCGGTGATCCTCAAGCTAACCGATTTGGATTCATATGAAACCAAATTAACTGATTTTATTTGATGTAATCCTCCCTGATATGTGTTGATTTTCAGCTGGAATTATCCTTATCCTCCTGAATATTTATCCCCATCTTTATTTAAGATTTAAATTTAATTGAATCAGAATTAAAGTGGGCTTTGGGCTCAATTTCTTTCCACCTCTATTAATAATGGGTCTGCACATTATTAAATAAAAATAAGACTTATTAATAAGATTTATTTGATAATAAACATGGTAATGTGACAATATATATATGCAATATCTGTGACTGATCATTGAGCATCTCCTCTGGGCGATCGATTGGGTGGTCGACTACTACCCTCCTTTCTTCTCGTGCACACTTTTGTGCATGGCCGGTCGACCGGCCCTCTATCTTCAGCTTCGTCCAGTTTTCTACCTTACACCGTTGAACTCCGATCTCTGTGCTATCTTTTCTGATGAGTTTAAACTCTACTAATAAAATTTTATACTCTCTCCCCCACATATATGTCCTTCAATTTTTATTGCGTTTCCTTGTTTACGTCGTGTCGCCTTCGTCAGCACATTGGTCATTGCTATGCTATTAGAACATGTCTTTCGTTGTCTGTTTAACTTTCTATATTGACTTGAGGTCAATAGGGCGATATTTCTTTATGTAGTAGAGACATAGACTTTTAGACTTCAGAGGAAATAGTTTCAGGTCATTGTTATTTCTAATTGCATTGATAATTAATTCCATAGAATGTTAATTGTTGTGCGCCGATGACAACAACCCCAAGAGGATCTCACAAATCTCCACAAGCACAATGAACACCCAACAGCACAAATAATCACCAGAGAAAAGAACACACGCAAACAACCAATTTAACGAGGTTCGGCCTCAACGCCTACGTCCTCGGGGCAATCAGAGAGAGATTTAATTACTAGGAAGATAATTATAATGGCTAGCAGCCTCTTTGAATGCAAGAGAGCTCCAGCCTTTTCTTTCTCAAGGATCTTCTACAAGATACTTAACCCTAGAAAACAATAGCAGCCCTTAAATACTCAGATTTTTGGAACAGCAGATTTCCGCCCAAACCCGACTGTCGGTCGACCGGTACGGTCGACCGACCTCCACCCCGGTCGACCGGTCGGTCGCCCGAAAACAACAGAGAGTTGGGCATTTACAGTCAGGCATTTCGGTCGACCGGGCGGTCGACCGCTCTCTGACCCTGTGCACGTTGTGCATGTGCGGTCGACCGGGCCGGTCGACCGCTGAGCCTGTTCTGCTGCTGCTGCTTTCTTCTGCTGCTGTTTCCTTCGCCTTTCGTCGTCGACTTCCTTGGCGATCACCTCGACGACCTCTCGACGATCCTTATCAACCTCCCCATCTGTAAACTCGCTCTTTCTAACAATTCTCCACCTCGGCGAAGATTTTTCAAATCTGAGCCGATCTCCAATGCTACGCCAGTCTATCACCTGGCGAAATCGACACACGATCTCGGCGAAATCGACACACGATCTCGGCTTGCGCACATCAGACGAAATCGACACACGATCTCGGCGAAATTGACACACGATCTCGGCTTGGAATCTTTAGCTCAGCTATCCACTGGAACGCACCACACATGCCTTCCGTATACTTCACCTTAGGAGAATTTTCGTACATGCCAATTACCAACATGGCTTCTACTCCGCAACTTCACGACCTCACGAAGACTTCTCATGAGCCAACACTGACTCTCCAACTGACTAGCTCTATCTAGTCTACATGTCTTCCAGTGACGGTCCAACCAAGTCTGCGTAGAGCACACCAAACATCATCGGCTTCAACTGGATGCACACCACTCCTTATGCAAACTCAACATCTTCTCACCGGAAGATCACCTGTTCATCGAGGCCACAACACCTCACCACCACGTGAAGTCGAACTGGCAACAACGCTTCACCTCTACGTGAAGCCTCTCTACCTCTACGTGAAGCTCCAACGGCCATAACTCTTCACCTCTACGTGATGATCCAAACAGCTTCCCGAGAACCCAAATAGCTCCATAAGAGTTGCATCACCATATGGCTGCGCCTTTACGACTGCCTACGTACCTTTGCCCAAAAGGATCAAGCCAACCGTAGTTCATTTAAATGAGCTTCATCAAGCTCAAGCACTTGCACCTCTATTTGCAGCAGTGAGCCTGTCTGACTGAGCCATATGAACCTCTTCCCGACCAGCATGGAGAGCAATGACCTTCAACTTCAGCTTGTCACGATCACAAGCTTGAGATTCATGCTTCTTTCCCCACAAGCGTGGTTTCACCTTTATTCCTATAGCTGCAAACAACTCGACATCCTCAACAATGTCGTCAACCTGTTCAGCATCACCTTTGGTATCATGAACTCCACCCGGTGTCACCTCCGCTGAAGTATCCTTTGTGCCGAACCAACTGGAGATGATGGAGTAGCATCAACCTCCACCCGCTGCGATCTTCCCTTGGTCTCCGTCCTCTCCACCTGCTGAGAGACGGTGGACTTCAACACTGAAGTCTCTTCAAAAGTGACATGCCTGCTCATCACGATCTTCTTGTCTTCGGGGTCCCACAACCTGTAGCTGTTTCCCTTGACACCCAAATAGACAAACCTCTTTGCTCGCGGATTCACCTTGCCATTCTTGCCACTGAAGAAGGCCGGACTTCCAAACTCCCGCAGCAAATAATGATCTTGAGCAGCTTCCCCAGACCAAATATCCAATGGAGCTTTAACTCCAATCGCAGTCGATCTGTTCATGAGATTGTTGACACTTAAAAAAGACAAGATTCTTATTGGCCCGAACAATGTCTAAACTTGTTGACATTTACAAAAGACAAGTGACAGACAAGCTGACGACCAGTTTTCACCCATCTCCGAGGGACAAGGAAGCAACTTGGACTCCACTGATCCAGCAAGCAGACAGTGAGCCCGGATTATCTCTAAACAGACCTCAGCAGGTCTAAGATGCTAGCACTTAGCATCACATGAGCCCAAAGGGATAGCCTCGCCTGAGAGGCTAAGATCATCCAACTTCGCTTTGAAGCCACTCAAAGCCTCGCCAGGAAGCTAACTTGTAACTTCGCCACAGAGGACTTCCAGCTCCGCCAAAGGGTTTCTTTCGGACTTCGCCAGAAGCTGCCTCTAGCTCCGCTACGAGCTCAATGCGGGCAGCTCCGCCATTGGTCTGCTATGGTCAACCTTTGACCAATCAAATCTCCGGATGAGATCGGATCCAATCAGATCAAATCCAATTAAGATCAAATCAGAGATCAAATTTGGCAGTTGATTGCCACAATCTCTTGACTCTCCTAAAAACGAGTAAGAAGATCAGGGAAAATCCTCCAACGATATGGAAAGGATCAAGAAGATCAACCGACCTGCCAATTCTAGCTTCGCAGAAGCTGATCTTAGCCTCGCAGCAAGGGTACTTTCCGGATTCAAGCAGATTCGATTCAATCTGTTTCTATATTTTCAAGGGACGATTATACCCTTGCTCTCCCTATAAATAGCCCGCCAGGGGCACAAGAAAAAAAAGAAGGAGAGCAATCAATCGATCGAGAGAGCTTTTCGAAGAGGATCAGAGGGCTTCTTTCTTCCTCAAAAAGACCACACACGCGACGAGGACTCCACAAGCAGAGACTTCTTCAAGAGGGCTCCACAAGCAGAAGCTTCTTCACAACGCACCGTGCGCTCTCGAATTCAGAGATCTTTTAGAGAATTGCTTTCTCTATCCAGGGTGTTGATACCCTAACATCGTCCTTCTTCTCAAGGAATCTCCGGAACCGGGCGAGAAGGAATTCCTAATTGAAGGCGATTTTGAGAAGCAGCAAGAGGGTTCTATCAACCTTCTGTTCTCTGATTCTCCGAACCAGGCGAGAAGGGAATCTCATCGCTCGCATCGTCAAAGGGACAAAGTGGTCGCGCGCTGACCAGACTCCTATCGGCACACTTCTCCAGAATCTCTGAGGAGATCTACTTGTAATCCTTTTAAGAATACTTATAATTTAGCTCCTCAAACTCTTTTTATTGTAAGTTTTCCCCTTTTGCAAATATAATAGAAAATAAGATGGCGACTCCGCTGGGGACTGTATTCTCCACTGCCGAGAATCAAGTGTCGCAATGCGACGAACAGACCTTCGGGTCTAACTCTGAATTCAGAAAAGCCGGTGCAGCCAGAGCTTCTCTGGCTAAATCTTCAAGGAAAGTCTCTGCGGAGACAGAAAAGGTTCTCTGCGAACCTACTGCGGTTATTTGGCGCAACAAGGAAGCACGTCCGCAGTCTGATTCCTTTACTTGTGAGAACTTGGTGGTTCAGTTCGATCAAGGAAGATTTGAAGAAGTCCTCTCTGGGGGTGGCCCAATGCTTCGAGCACGGAAGCATAGGAAGGTTTCCACGACCAAGGTTTCAAAGTAGAAACCGGAAACAGAATTCTGCCAACACCCCTCAGCCTCGTGTGTGGCTAATCAGGTTCCTTGCGAACCTAAGTATCCTCTGCCAAAGCAGATGTGGAGGCCCAAACAGAAGTCTCTGACCGAAGCTTCAAGCGTAGCTACGCCTAAACCGCGCCTCTCTCGCGAAGAAAAAGGTAAGATGCCTGGCTGCTCCAACAATGCTGCCAGCCGCGAAGTCACGACGACAATCATACCGTCGCCCAATTCAAGAGCAGCAACGCCTTGCGCCGGCCTCGTTCTCATGAGCGAAGCTACTGTACCACAGTGTACGCGCAGGGTTCATGGCCGTGAAGCTAGAACCAAAGTACTATCTAAGGCTAATCGCCTTCGCAGTAGCATAGCAGGTAAAGCACCACAGCGTGCTCCGCTCTCCAGTTCGTCAAGCACTAAGCTCGCGCCTGATGGCGAAGCTAGAACTGAAGCACTATTCGGTGCTAATCCCTTCTGCGGGGATAAAAGGAGCAGGATATTGTCCTATGTACGATCCAAAAGAGCCTCTGCGCTGGATTGTTTAGGCCCAAGCGGGTCTGATTTGCAGGAATTGTTGACAAATAAACAAACATCTTCCTCCTGTTGTCAACAAGTGGGATGTCAGTTGGTGACAGTCCACTCGGTCCATTGCCGGCTAACACCAATCTTCGCCACTTCCCCAGGCCGGCGATCAGTTTTTGATCGGCTGTCGGTACAAGCCCCGATGAAGCATCGCAAAAGGAGCGTCTCGCGGGATCCACCTTCTGCATCCATCAACATGACCGGAAGAGGACGAGAGTTACGCAGGGGAAGACAAGCATCCGACGACACTCCCTACAGCTCCCCAGATCCAGATTACAGCCCAGGCTTAGGTGAAGTCTTGGTGCATGAAGAGGGTATTTTCTGAAACACTAGATCTAGGGTGATGATACCCTACAGTTATGAACAGCCTTCCTCCTCAACGACCCTAGCCTCACCGGAGCCCAGAAGATCACTCCAACCATCGGATGAAGAAGATGAAGACAGTGGGTACGCCTCTTCGGCAACAGTTAGCTCAGTGCGAACAGACAGAGCATCAGTCAACATGGCTGATAATGTTAACGACGACCTCCGTTGGCGTTTGGAAGCTCATGAGCAAACTTCCAAGACCCAGCAAGAAGCTCTGGACAACATTCAACAGATGCTTGCTCAACTCCTCAGCAATCGGAATGACAATAATGCCGGGAGCAATCATGATGAGGAGGAACATTTTAGCAATGATCAGCCTAAGACGGAGAAATCCAAGGAGGGTTCTTCTTTAGACGCTGAAGTCCTTAAGGGCCTCCAAGCTCAAATTGCATCCCTAGCTCAGAGGGATGAATTAAAGAAAGTAGGGGCAGTCCGTCCTTACCCATTGGAGTGGGATTCAGTGCCATACCCACTGAAGTTCAAACCACCAACGTTGCATACGTATGATGGTAAAAGTTCACCAAATCAGCACATCTACTATTTTCGGTCTCAGACTGGTAATGTTATAGGCAACGACGCCATCATGGCTAGACTGTTCATTGGCACCTTAAAGGGGGTGGCATTTGACTGGTTCCGAAGTCTCCCTCCGGGCTCTGTCAATTCCTGGATCGACCTAAAAACCCGATTCCTCTCTCGTTTCTATGAGGACGATACCGAGGTAACCATGGACAAGCTCCTCTCCACCGTGCAGAAGAAGGGCGAATCCGTCCGTGACTACATTGAGCGGTTCAGAAACTTATCCTTGATGTGCCCAGCAGGGATGCCATTACCCATGCTCTTACAGACGTGCAGGCACAACTTCTTGGACCAGGTAGAAGTTCGCATGGGGGCTGTCAAAGCCCACACCTAGAAGGAATTGGTCGAACAAGCTGAGATAGCTGAAAAGTCGGCTAAAAAGTTCGAACCATCTACTCCTAAAGGCAAATGGGGTATGAGTAACAAAGAACGTAGCGACATAGCACAGTCCTCTCAAGCTAAAGGCAAAGAGACTATGTCTGTGGAGTTATCCGGAGATGTGCAGTCGAAGGCCAAGAAGAGCGGCTTCAACAATCAGGAGCCTAAGTTCCCTCCAAAGCAGTACTCCTTCAAAGACGATCAGGTGGTCACGATATTCCATCTGCTCCACAAAGGGAACAAAATGAAGCTACCAGATACTCGACGTCCCAATGAGATAGGACGCACAAACGATCCCAAATACTGTCTCTATCACAGGATGATTCACCATCCTACCGACAAGTGCTATGTCCTCAAAGATAGAATTCAAGCCTTGGTCGACGCCGGGGTTTTGACATTGAAGACAGAGCAGAAGAAAGTCACTGCCAATATGGTGACCCTCGAGTTCGGCAAAACTCCAAAGGTCACAGTTCCTGACGGGACTTATCCAGTCCCCGCTCCACGGTTGGAAGTCAGATACCCTCCAGCCATGACTCAAGATAATAAGGGCCTCGTTCTCCTAACATTAGAGACGGGGGAAGTCATTTGGATACACCCGGACCTCGTCCAAGAAGTACAGTGGGATTCGAAGGAGCCCAACTTAAAGGGAAAATCTTGCAATGTCATCTCTGTCCTGCCAGACGATGGTAATCTTACGTCAGCTTCCCTCAGCGATTCAGAAGGGGAAAAGCTTGCTTGCACGGCGCAAGCCGATACGCCTCAACAGACGGGCACCCGATCCGGAAAATCATACTTGAGGCAGTATGAAAAGTCTACTGACGAGATACAACGGCAAACGATGTCGGTACCAATGTCAGCATCCACTCCAATCCCAACCAAGGGAAAAGAGAGGCCTAAGGAGGTACGATTCGACCACGTGTTGAAGAAACCACCAGGCCAAGGGTTTGATACGCCCTTTCGGTTTGACATATTGGCTCAGCTGGCCAATATCCCAGCTCATATCACTATACACGAGCTCCTTCGCCTCTCAAAAGAGACAAGAGAAGCACTCATGGATGCGCTAGCCAATTCAGAATCCTTTCTGACATGCATGTCTGAGATCCCTAACGACGACGTTCAGTCTCCTTGCCCAGAATGTCATCATACACAATCCAAGGTGCCCGCTATTACATTCACGGCGGAAGATATGCTTCTCAAAGACAATAAACACGATCGACCTCTGTACTACACCGGATATATCGGTTCAACGTGCATCGAAAGAATACAAGTCGATCCGGGGTCCGCACTCAGCATCATCCCTAAAAGGCTTCTTTACTTCCTCGGCATACCACTGTACAGGTTGTCCGCAATCACTACGACAATATACGGTTTCAACGCCGGGAGCAGTCATCCACTGGGGAAAATTCGACTCCGTTGCAGAATCGGGAGCCTGAAGTCAGAAGTGACATGTTATGTCATTGACGCTGACACATCATATAACCTGCTGCTGGGACGGCCATGGATCCATGCCAACTGGATCGTTCTCTCTACTCTCCACCAATGCTTCAAATATGTTGAAGATGATGCGACAGTACGAACTGTCTTCGCTGAAAAGCAACCATTCAAAGGGGTGAAAAATTACTTCACTGACGCTCTCCTGTATCAAGAGGCCAGTGAAACACCTAAGGAACCATTGCCAGACGATGATGAAAGTGGTAATGAGGCGGATTCAGAATCCGAAGCAGGCATACCAGCCATTCTGATCGGCGAATCAATTATCGCATGTCTAAATAATCCCCAATGTAATACTCCGTCTGAAGATGAAGGTGAATGGGTAATTAATGATAATATTTCTTTTGATTATCCCGCGAGTATTGGATCGGTTAAATCCATTACAGATGGCTCTCTGCATATGCCCTTACATAAGCCGAGTGCGGCCAGCACACCTATGGAAGCTATGGAAGGGGCCACGCTGGTGATCCCTCCGTCCAAACAAGGGCAGTTACCGATAATCTTCGGTAGAACCCAACCACGGGGACCTACAGTTACAGATTCAAGTTCAGATTCAGATACTCCACAGTTCTTCTATTACGCACAGCCGGCACGTCACATTATGAAGAAAATGGGATATAACTTGAAGCATGGAATGGGCCTGAACTTTGGAAAAGGAAGGCGCAGCTTGATGCATAATTTTGTCCCAAAAGGGAAGCCTGCAAATTACTATGATAGTACACGCAGGGAGTTAGGGTATGTTACACCCACATCATTAAAAACAGTTCAAGCCAAGGACGATGGACCAATTCCATCACATTCGGCCTCATCCTCCGAGTGGGACTCGGATATCAGTGTAGGAGGAATGTTCAAAGACCTCACTGTCAATATGACTTCAAGCAGTCAATTAGAGCCTACAGAAGCTATTGATGAGGAGCCATGGGCCCAGCAATTAAACCTCCAGTGGGAAAAGTGATTCGAACTGCGCGAACCACCTACTGAAGACAAGGTGATGCAGGTCAACCTGGGAAGTCAAGATCATCCCAAACCCATCTTTATAAGTGAAAGCCTATCACTTATAGAAAAGGAAGAATTGATAATGCTCATAAAAGAGTATAAAGATGTCTTCGCATGGAGCTACGAAGATATGCCCGGACTTGATCCACAGGTCGCTATGCACCATCTAGACATCAAGCCTGACGTCAAGCCAGTCAAGCAGCAACAACGTCGATTTCGCCCGAACATTATGGAAGCTATTGAAGCTGAAGTTCACAAGCTCATTGCATGTGGCTTCATCCGGGAGGAACAACATCCAGATTGGGTAGCCAACATCGTCCCCATCCTCAAAAAGAACGGGAAAATACGGATCTGCATCGACTATCGTGATCTCAACACGGCCTGTCCTAAGGACGAATTCCCATTGCCCATCACCGACGTCATGATTGACAACACATGCGGGTTCGAAAGGATGTCTTTCATGGAAGGCTTTTCAAGATACAACCAGATTAAGATGTATCCCGACAACGAGAAGCATACTTCGTTCCGAACACCATTGGGGGTATACTGCTCCACTGTAATGCCCTTCGGACTAAAGAACGCCGGAGCAACCTACTAGCGGGCAATGAGTACGATCTTCCGCGATCATCTCTGAAAAACGGTGGAGTGCTATGTCGACGACATTACCGTCAAAAGCCGCAACAAGAATGAACATCTTCGCGACCTGAGAACGATGTTCGACATAATGCGGGCTCATCAACTGAAAATGAACCCGACAAAATCCTTCTTGGGAGTGTCAAGTGGCAAGTTCCTTGGGTTTATTGTTACATCAAAAGGGATTCATCTTGACCCAGACAAAGTCAAAGCCATCCAGAGCATGCATCCACCAAGGAACCTCAAAGAGCTCAGGGGCTTGCAAGGCAGGCTGGCTTATATCAGAAGATTCATTGCAAATCTCTCAGGCCGCTGTCAACCGTTCACCCGACTCATGAAAAAGGGCACTTCCTTCGTATGGGACCAAGCTTGTCAGGAAGCATATGAAGACATCAAGAGGTACCTCACAAAACCTCCAGTCTTAGTGGTCCCTACATCAGGGAAACCATTTTTGCTTTATGTAAAAGCTCTGGACTACTCCCTCGGTGCCCTCCTCGCTCAAAAGGACGACAATGGCCACGAGCAGGCCATTTTTTATCTGAACAGAACTCTCATAGGAGCGGAATCTCGCTACAACCCTATCGAGAAAGAGTGTTTAGCTCTCGTCTTTGCTGTTCAGAAGACACGACATTATTTGGTCGGCCAAACCATACATGTCATCTCCAGAGTAAACCCATTGCGTCTTCTTATGACGAAGCCAGGATCATTGAATTCAAGATTGGCTAAGTGGTCACTTTTATTGTCTCAATACGACATGATCTTTACCCCTCAAAAGGCGATTAAAGGTCAGGCCCTTGCAGAGTTCTTGGCTGCTCACCAGTTCCGGAACATTCAAAACTTCATGAAGATATCCCCGATGAAGTCTTCGAGTCTTATGCAACCTCAGAAGAGGAAGTGTGGCAGATGTTCTTTGATGGAGCATCGCGAATGGGCCCTAAAGGCAAGATTATTGCCGGAGTGGGGGTTGTGTTTATCTCCCCGCAGAACCATGTTCTTCCCAGAGCATTTTCTTTGACATAATCATGCTCCAACAATGTAGCAGAATATAATGCCCTGCTCATTGGTCTTCAGCTTGCCCATGGAATGGGGGTACGCTACTTCGAAGCTTATGGCGATTCAAAACTGATCATCAATCAGGTTAAAGGCGAATACGAAGTCCGCCATGAGGACTTGGTGCCTTATTATCACACGACCGTTGAATTGGCCAACCTATTTGAAGGTTTCTACATCGGGCACGTGTCTCGATCTCAGAATACCAAGGCGGACTCTCTTGCTGTATTAGCAACGACACTAGCCTTGCCAGCCGACACCGAGTATCACCTCACAGTCGCAACTCGACATCTTGTATGCTCCAAGCACATGCTAAGAACTCGAGAAGTCTATAATGTCTCCACGGATCCTGAACCAAGAGACTGGCGCTTTCCTCTCATGACTATGCTTTGCACGGTCTGCTTCCAGACGATCCTAAAGAAGCGGCGTCCGTCAGACGAAGGTCTCTCCACTTCTACTACGATCCAACTTTGAAGACACTTTACCGTCGTTCATATGACGGTGTTCTCCTCCATTGCCTTTCTCATTCAGAGGCACATGAAGCGTTTAAAGAAGCGCACGACGGCATTTGTGGAGCTCATCAGCCAGGTCCGAAACTTAAAGACAGGTTGCGTAGGCTTGGATATTATTGGCCAACTATGATAGCCGACGCCATCCAATATGCACGAAGGTATAAAGCATGCCAGATCCATGCAGACTTCATACACCAGCCTTCGGAGTTGCTCCACCCGACTGTTGCTTCATGGCCATTTGAAGCATGGGGAATAGATGTCGTAGGACCAATCAGCCCCTCTTCGACAAAAGGTCACCGGTTCATCCTCGCAATAACCGATTACTTTTCAAAATGGGCGGAAGCTATACCATTAGCTGAAGTCAAAACCTCTAATGTGGTTAACTTCATCAAACACCATGTCATCCATCGATTTGGTGTCCCTAGGCGGATCATCCACGACAACGGTCCCCAATTCATAAGCCAAGTATTCTATCGGTTCTGCGATAAATACCGAATTCAGAATGTGGCTTCAACCGCCTATAATCCTGCCGCCAATGGTTTAGCGGAAGCATTCAACAAGACGATCATCAAGCTACTTAAGAAATTCGTCTCCTCGAACAAACGAGATTGGGACGAAAAGCTTGGCGAATGTCTTTGGGCCTACCGGACCACGATTCGAACACCGACAGGTAATACGCCTTTTTCCCTGGTATATGGGTGCGAAGCAGTCATCCCGTTGGAAATCCAGATGCCATCATTGCGAGTCGCTCTGACCACTAAGATCACGTCAGAAGATAATGATCGGTTACGTCTTCAAGAGCTCGAAGCCCTAGATGAGAAGCGACTTCAAGCCCAGCAACATATTGAGCTATATCAAGCTCGAATCTCAAAGGCTTTTAATAAGAAGGTCAAACATAGGGTCTTCCAGAAAGGAGACCTGGTTTTAGCCGTCAGACGACCGATGATTATGACGCACAAGACCAAAGGCAAATTTCAGCCTAAATGGGAAGGACCGTTCGTAATAGAAACAGTCTATTCAAACGGAGCGTACCGGCTTATGACTTCAGATGGCGACCTACTCATGATGCCGATCAATGGCAAGTTCTTAAAGAAGTATTATCCTTAATCAAGGATCCTTCTCATGATCAAGTTAACACTACACCTCTGATCAAGATCTTCGTGTCCAAAGTACACACAAAGAGAGCCTTTCTCTTCCTCCAAGCGAGATAATATAACCGTAAACCGGTAGGAACCTGGCCATACACTGGTTGTTTTAAAGGAGAATCAAGGTTATGCATACATTAACCAGATGATCCAACATCCTTAACGATTAAGGATAGAGGAAAATGTTGGCTTTTAAGTCTAACATAAGTCCTCGACAACTCATCATGCTGAGGGGAATAGCATGGCTAGCCCGACTCAAACGGTAGTTGGTAAAGGCATATCAAATCCGTTGACAGCTGAGGATTTGCTAAAAATCCCAAGGGACCTGTTCCCATTTGATTCCCTCTCCAAAATCACTTACCAATTCTCATCCACAGAATGGTAAGACCACATATACATTTCACTGTTACGTTAATATTAAACCTATGACAGCGATTCCCTCGTTTCTCCCTGTGAAAACGAGACCTCCAAAATCACTTACCAATTCTCATCCATAGAATGGTAAGGCCACATATACATTTCGCTGTTACGTTAACATCAAACCTATGACAGTGATCCCCTCGTTTCTCCCCGTGAAAACGAGGCCTTTCCCCAAACTCCATTACAATCTTGAGCTTGGTGGCGTCTCAATCGGTTATGTCATTGCGACCTCTGAACCAGCAGACAGCCGAGTCTCAACTCCGAGCTTGTTGACATTTACAAAAGACAAGTCTCCACCTTGAGCCCTGTTGACATTTACAAAAGACAGGTCTCGATACTTGTTGACATTTACAAAAGATAAGTATCACCAATCTTGAGCTTGGTGGCGTCTCAATCGGTTATGTCATTGCGGCCTCTGAACCAGCAGACAGCCGAGTCTCAATTTTGAGCTTGTTGACATTTACAAAAGACAAGTCTCAACCCCGAGCCCTGTTGACATTTACAAAAGACAGGTCTCGATACTTATTGACATTTACAAAATACAAGTATCACCAACCTTGAGCTTGGTGGCGTCTCAATCGGTTATGTCATTGCGACCTCTGAACCAGCAGACAGCCGAGTCTCAACTCCGAGCTTGTTGACATTTACAAAAGACAAGTCTCAACCTTGAGCCCTGTTGACATTTACAAAAGATAGGTCTCGATACTTGTTGATATTTACAAAAGACAAGTATCACCACCTTTGAGCTTGGTGGCGTCTCAAATCGGTTATGTCATTGCGACGTCTGAACCAGCAGACAGCTAAGTCTCAACCTCGAGCCTGTTGACATTTACAAAAGACAGGTCTCAACCATACTTGCTGACATTTACAAAAGGCAAGTATTACCCCTTTAGTCCTGTGAGGGCTAATCTTGAGATTGGTGACTTCTCAATCGGTTATGTCATTGCGACCTCTGAACCGGTAGATGGCCAAGTCTCATTATCCGATCCAACAAAGACTATGTTCTCAAACGGCTACAATATAACTTTGAAAGGACAATTCAGCAAATGAAACGAGTTGGAGACTCGATAGGGAGTCAAAACAAAAGAAAGAATTTTTATTGATTCCAAAAGGATGAGATACATGAAGGCACATGTACAACGACCTACAGGCGTACATTGTAAGATCTGATCCGCTCTCCAAGGGAAGCCAGCCTCGTCCTCCTGTCATCAGCAGCCTGGGCAAGCGCCTGCGACTTCAGCTCAGCCTCATTGAAATCCATTGCCTGGGCCAAACGAGATTCGACCTCCGCCAAAGTTGCCCTCTGCGACAATCTCTGCTGCGAGAGTTCGTCACTTTGAGCCTTGAGCTGCTCAAGTCGCACAGCTTCTTCAAGACGCACCGGTTCAGCCTTGGACAAGAGAAGGTTTCCCTTCCTAATCATCTCCTTGGCCTTCGCAATCCTATCTTCAGCATCAAGAAGAGCACTGGTGGAGGCATCGATGGCATTTCCAACCTCTGCTTGCCTTGTTTCCAAGGATTTCAAACCAGAGGAAATAGCCTCAGCGGCTTCTCGAGCGGTAAGACGGGCTTCATGCTTTTGAGCGATAAGGCGCGCAAACCGCTCATCAACCAAAGACTCCAAGTCCGAATGGCTGAGACGGCGCCATTCCTCTACGTCCCTCTCGAATTGATCTACCAGGAGTTCCAAGGCAGTGGCCTGGTTATACCCTTCAAGGTCCCGAATACTTTCAATACTGCGGGAGAGGACCACCTTTAAAGTTGAGAATGACATAGTCGAACCTTTCAAGACCAGATCAATGGATTTCCCCAAGCCTTTATAAAAGCTATCGACTATGTCACCTATAAAATCATTTTCAATCTCGGCCACTTCTGGTAGACGAACAACCTCAGGAAAATCCACCAGCCTGGTTGACACTTCTGTGGAAGGAACGGCGGGAACACTGGCTGCAGCAGCACGACAGGTCATCAATGATCTCGGCGGAGTCTTCATTGAAATCAGTACACTAGCTACCGCTGAGGTAGGACTAGTGACCATCTCCTGAACAGCAGGTTCAACCACCAGGGTTGGAGAAGTAGGGCTGGTAATCACCCTCAGCTTCGCGCTTGGCAAAATTGTCGGCACCTCACTCGTTGATATAGTTGGGAGTGAGGACATCTCCGGAACTGCCGTTTCTTCAGCCCCTGGTCCTTCGGCTGGCTGGGGCCGATAAGAGGGCAGGTCGCCATATAGCGCATCCAACAC
Organism: Agave tequilana; assembly: GCA_038442645.1. Taxonomy (NCBI): domain Eukaryota; kingdom Viridiplantae; phylum Streptophyta; class Magnoliopsida; order Asparagales; family Asparagaceae; genus Agave; species Agave tequilana. Next base: position 155,310 of record JAVJIF010031374.1, read on the forward strand.
AGCAGCATCCGCCGCGGTCGAAGTGCTCATATCACCCCTGAACTCCCCAGGAAGATCAGCCGGTTCTCTTTAAGCTAATGCACCTTGAGGCCGAACACCTATTACAAGACTGTGTTTAGACAGGACACAACATGCAATAGAAGCCAAGAGGTCAGGACAGTACCATAAGATGACGTCGCCTCAAACATCTCGGCAGCCGCGTCAGTCTCCATGGGCTCCATCGGAAAATTCTTGGCGGAATCAGCACGAATGACCGGCCCGCTCGCCGAATCTCCTGTGGACCATCCAACAGAGCTCGACGCTACAGGGCTTCCTTTGGAAGTCCCAGCGCCCGAGGGACCAATGTCGGCCGCATCACCTCCGGACTCCTCCGGGTGGACAAAAGAACCAGCCTCAGTTCCATAAGTAAATAGGGGATCATAATGTTCCCCTTGCTCTCCAGCCGCCTCAGCTCCTATAATCAAGAAGAATTGATAATAAGTCATTTGGAACACACAAAAGACCTATTATACGTACGGAGTTGATCTTACCCAGATCCGGAGCAAATTCACCGGTAGTCGGTTCAGCAACCAACGGGTCCGTTATTAACGGGATAGCAGGAAGGAACGCTGCTGAGGGTTCGCCCTTTACGACAACCGTAGGAGCCTGGCGACGGGGCTTCTTCGCCAGTGACTTCCTACGAGATCTACCCTCCCGCTTTCTTTTGAAGTGGACATCAGAATCCTCTTCCTCCACTTCTTCTACACGATGAGGGGGAACGGTCCCCATTACACCAGAGCCAGTCGCAGAAGTCTCAGCCCCCGCTCCCGCTTCGAAGCGAGGACTTCCTGCATCTGAGGCCTCGCTGTCATTAACAGTAACGAATTCTTCTATGCTCGGGACGCGAACCCTCTTACCTTCCCTTCTCTCAGAAGCCTTCCGTTTCAACCGCTGAGAAATTAACTTCACACCAGAGCTGTTGGCCTTGAAATCGAGGGGTGTGGAGTTGAAAGTTGTGTACCACTGGCAGAAGCACAGGGTCATTTGAAGATTGGGACTCTTCAACGGCGTACGCAGCCGCCCCCCAGTACCGCCTGCAGTAAAGAATCGCCAGGCACGGGCCCCGTCAATAAGACTCCCCATGAAGGCCAAATCAGGATTGGGGTTGCCCACATACAGCTGGTCGTACCCAAACTGCCGAGCAAACCGGCTAGGGACATAAGGTTCCAAATAGCAGGTATCCCCGCTTCTGTACAATAAGTGTGAGGGCCGGATGCTGACCAGCCACTCAAAAACTCCCCGGCTCAGGGAAGACCGCCTTTCTCCCGCATCTCGGAACTCCTCGTCGTATCCTGCACCCCGAATACGGGGAAAACAGCGGAAGAGACAGTAAACGTCATATCGACGCACCAATTTACGGGCCTCAGCCACGTATTTCTTCAGCCACGAATGCCCTTCGAATCGGCGGAGGAGCGCCATTCAAACACCTTACGGAGGGTCTTCTCCAGCTCCAATCAGCGAAGGACAATGTAAGGCAAACCACGCCATCAGATAGGTGTAGGGCAGACCTATCCTTGTATTGGGTCCGTCACAAGGCAAAATGGCTCCCTTTCCACGCTTCGTCGTCGGCGGTCTGCAAAAAGCCTCCGTTAATGCACGGAGGCCTCTTTGAATGCAGCACACCATGGCCGGGAGAAGACCCAGACGGCGACCATGGACCAAACGAACGGCGGGCAGCAAAACATTCGGATGAACGATGTCACCTGATGAAGATGGCACTACGCATTTCTTCAGCCAGACGGTTAAGAAACCGGCCAGCAGTGCCTCCCGAGACATAGGCTGACGAGCCTGATGATGGAAGCTCCGAAGGACATCACCCTTCTCATAGGGACCATCGTCTTCAGTTATGACAATATCCCTTTGAAGGTGCATCTACATCCGTTCAAAGATATCCCCATCAGCAACTCCGCAATGTGCTGCTTCAGGAGCATTCCTCATATCCGGGAACAAGTAATTCCCCCAGCTCTTCAAGCTACAGGAAGTGCCCTTGCTGCCACCATGGATGCCGGAACAAATATGCAAGTGGCACATTAACTCTCGATAAGTCTCGAATAAGGCAGGCTCCTGCTTCTCCAGAAGAGCCAACTCCGCCTCGCACGGAAAGTATTCTTCATAAGGGAGAGACCCAAAAGGCAAAGCAGAGATTTCCCACATCTCATGCAAGGCCATGCCCAACTCGCCGACAGGGGTAAAGAAAATCCCTGAAGCTGGGCAATATAATTCAAAGATGGCGTAAAAGCACGCCACATTCATCTCAATGCCGTGGCAGGTCGCCCTGACGGCCTCATAGAGGTTCGGCCTCATAGAGGTTCAGCCTCTCCAAATCCTCCTCGAAATGAGCAAGGATGTAGGTAGTCAAATCCACCCACCACGTCTTCGGAGGGTGAATCCAGCCTGGAGTCCTGAAGTCAGTGGCCGGGTAGTTCCCATTGACCTTGCAGAATTGGTTGCCAAAGGTCAGCGCCACTGCGGGATTTTCTCCCACTGGGATCTCTCGTGACACATCCCAGGATGTAAACCCATTATGCAACAAGGAGGTCCCGCTCTTGCATAACCAGGAGACTGAAGTGCCAATCTCCCTATGTGGACGGAGTCAGTATTTCGGCTCACATCCCATGCCATCTTCCGAGCCTGCGTCACACACTGGAAGGAAGACAAAGAAAAATGTCGTCTGTTGGATGGAAGGTAAAACTTTTCATCACCCAACTGGAAGATCCATTGCCCTTCTCCGGCCTGTAGTTGGTGATCAGGATCCGGCGCGGCATCCCAAAACATGAAGTCAGGCTTCCTATAAGTCCGACGGTCAACATCTTCAAGAGGAGCCGTAGTCAGAATACTCCTCGTGGTGTGCTGGTCACCACCGTGAATAAGCGTGTCTCAGACGAGAGAGCTCCCCTCGCTAAACAGAGAAACCTGCCCTTGAAATTGCTGGTTGATATTGCCGTCCAATCCGCTAGTCATCCCAAACAGATTGTTCAAGGGACCGGGAATGTAGTGCACTGCAAGAACAAAACGAACTATGATTAGTTCACCAGCCAAGCAAACATGAAGACATAAATTTCACCAAGGCATAGTCTCGCCCAGTGAGCAAAGCTAGCAAGGCGATAGCTTCAACAAAGCTTAATCTCGCGGGCAAGTCTACATCTTGCAGAAAATGCCCAAGTATTAACTTTGCTTAGGCAGAAAGTGGTATAGCCCTAAGGGCTAACGTCATCAAAAGGGCATTATGGTTAAAAACCATTCTTGATGGCCATGATCGAAGGGACAGACCCGTATCCTGTTCCTCAACAGGACGAAGACAGCCCAAGCAATAGCTTCGTACGGAAGTTTAGACAAGAACTGTTCAGTTCTTAGTTCCCCGTCCAAGAAAATAAGGGAAATTCAGGGAAACGGATTCCCTAATAAAAACAGATCATGTTCGATCGTTCTGATAGCCAAATATCGGCTTTAAAAGAGAGACCGCAGTCTCTGATCAGAAGGGAAAGTCCCTTACCGGCGACTGGTCGCTCGATGACCGGAGGAGGAGAAGGACCCTCCGTTGCAGAAGTTGCCACTTCTTTCCCCGCTCGTCTTTGGGCGCCATTGAAGAGCTGCGAAAGTTCTCAAAGCTTTCTGAATAAAGAAGAAAGGAAAGAGGAAGAAGAAGAATCAAAAGTTCTCTGAAAAAAGATCTGTTCTTTCTCAGCCCGATCGGGCTTTTATAGGCCAATCAGCGCCTGAAACGATGCCTCGAAAAGGGCATGGGCCGCCGTTTCAATTTGAAACGTTGCTTAAAGTGCCTTCCCGAGAAGCGCTGACTCAGCCACTAAGGCTTAACCTCGCCAATGAGTCAAAGTGCGGACTTCGCACAAGTTCATCAAGAACTTCGCCAAAAAGATTGCCTTAGCCCACTAAAGGCACAGTTCGCCGATATGCCAGCATCGTGCGAAGCTCATTCAAAAAGGACCCTGTTCTTAACTCTGCACAAAGTTTAGCCCCGCTATGGCCAAATTCTCAATGAAGGCAGGCAAAAATCAGATGAGCAGAAAATGAACTTTCATTGATTTAAGAGGAAAGGTACATTGATACTACATCAAAGTTGTATTTTATACAACAGATTCAGTTGCTCAACAGGATCATTTATGCAAAAGGCATACAAGTGGTTTTATCTGCTTCCATACTAGACCAACCGGACACGAAAGGCCTTCCTCCTGCATAAGGCCGTAACCAGTTGTGCCACGAGGACAGGGCCATAATTTTTCACATAATGGCAGATTTTGCCAACAGGAGGCTGGATCACCTTTGATGAAAATTGGCAATGAACTTATCGCCGCCAACACGATAGATCACCTATAATGGGAATTGGCAGTGATGTCAGTGATCTCACAGGTGTGACGTCCGCTTTCCTGAAGCGGATCATCTCCAACGAAGAGGCCACCAGTCTCACCTCAGAACGAATCATCTCGGATAAGAGGCTGCCAACAGCCTCTGGGACACACATCAGCTGCCCCAAGTTGTTCCTCCTGCTTAAAAGTAAAGCTTCAACCGGGGAAGCATAAGGCAACTTTTCGGTCTCTTTCATCAAGACACAAGATCGGCGAACATAGCTCACTGCAATGCAAAATTGGAGCAAGTTAGCAGTTAAACACAGAAGACACTGCAAAAGGCTAAAGCCGAATTCTTCGGGGCAAAGCAATCCGATTTCAGTTAAAGCAGAGGATAAGCCTCGCTCGCACAGCAGTGATGGGCTAGCTCAGCAAACGCCAAGTCCTAGCCTCGCCTGTATGGCTAAGCCAGACTGATCCTATGGGACACAGTCTTAGCCTCACCTATATGGCAAGACTGGCTCAACCTTGAAGATACCAGGTCCCAAGTTTTGCCTATGTAGCGGACTTAATATACAATGATCTTTCTGTGATCAAGTCAGAATGATAGCTTCGTTGGGGAAGCTATGTCAAAATCCTTCTCTGCAGACCAGTCAATTGCAAGATGAAGAGTAAGGGAAACTAATCCCTAAAGCAGCTGTTAAAGCTGAATTAAAGAAGATGAATTCCCTAAAATCGGTGAAGTCGTTGAATGATCAAGACTTACCGGTCCTTGGCCGGATAATGACCAGAGTGGGCATTCCCACTACTTCAGAGATCTGAGTATCTCTCTCAACCAAGAGAAGAGGAGAAGAGCAGATCACTTCTCTTCAGAGGACCTCAAGTGTCCTATTTATAGGCCCCATGGCCTGAGCACTGCCGCCTCAAGCGTGGAGGCACGAGCGCATTTAAGGCATTTACTGTGCCTTGAGAAAAGGGACGGTTTCCCTTGGAACCGTGCAAAGGAAGAAACGTCTCCCTCATAAAGGCACTTATTGTGCCTTGAAGAAAGGGAATATCCTCCCTTAGAAACGTGCAAATCGGAGAATATCTCCCTCGATCAGCACGAAGAAAGGAGTAATCCTCCTCGTAACTGGCCCACGGCAGTTGGCCTCGGGAAAGCGACAAACGCTCCAGGGCGAACGTATCTCCAGAAGCCCAGATGCGGAGCTACCCGCACGCGAAGCTGTTCAGAGTCACGAACCTCTGTGCAATTCTTCGACGAATTTATGTCCCAAAGCAGGATTGAAAGCGAAGCTGAACTCAACCATTATGGCGACGTTCATTCTCCACCGATCAAAGCAGTTCAAAGTGTTTCGAACTTTGAGCTATTGCAGACTTTCGAAAACTTTGAAGGGGGTCTTATTGACACTTAAAAAAGATAAGATTCTTATTGGCCCGAACAATGTCTAAACTTGTTGACATTTACAAAAGACAAGTGACAGACAAGCTGACGACCAGTTTTCACCCATCTCTGAGGGACAAGGAAGCAACTTGGACTCCACTGATCCAGCAAGCAGACAGTGAGCACGGATTGTCTCTAAACAGACCTCAGCAGGTCTAAGATGCTAGCACTTAGCATCACATGAGCCCAAAGGGATAGCCTCGCCTGAGAGGCTAAGATCATCCAACTTCGCTTTGAAGCCACTCAAAGCCTCGCCAGGAAGCTAACTTGCAACTTCGCCACAGAGGACTTCCAGCTCCGCCAAAGGGTTTCTTTCGGACTTCGCCAGAAGCTGCCTCTAGCTCTGCTACGAGCTCAATGCGGGCAGCTCCGCCATTGGTCTGCTATGGTCAACCTTTGACCAATCAAATCTCCAGATGAGATCGGATCCAATCAGATCAAATCCAATTAAGATCAAATCAGAGATCAAATTTGGCAGTTGATTGTCACAATCTCTTGACTCTCCTAAAAACGAGTAAGAAGATCAGGGGAAATCCTCCAACGATATGGAAAGGATCAAGAAGATCAACCAACCTGCCAATTCTAGCTTCGCAGAAGCTGATCTTAGCCTCGCAGCAAGGCTACTTTCCGGATTCAAGCAGATTCGATTCAATCTGTTTCTATATTTTCAAGGGACGGTTATACCCTTGCTCTCCCTATAAATAGCCCGCCAGGGGCACAAGAAAAAAAAGAAGGAGAGCAATCAATCGATCGAGAGAGCTTTTCGAAGAGGATCAGAAGGCTTCTTTCTTCCTCAAAAAGACCACACACGCGAAGAGGACTCCACAAGCAGAGACTTCTTCAAGAGGGCTTCACAAGCAAAAGCTTCTTCATAACGCACCTGCGCTCTCGAATTCAGAGATCTTTTAGAGAATTGCTTTCTCTATCCAGGGTGTTGATACCCTAACATCGTCCTTCTTCTCAAGGAATCTCCGGAATCAGGCGAGAAAGAATTCCTAATTGAAGGCGATTTTGAGAAGCAGCAAGAGGGTTCTACCAACCTTCTGTTCTCTGATTCCCCGAACCAGGCGAGAAGGGAATCTCATCGCTCGCATCGTCAAAGGGACAAAGTGGTCGCGCGCTGACCAGACTCCTATCGGCACACTTCTCCATAATCTCTGAGGAGATCTACTTTTAATCTTTTTAAGAATACTTGTAATTTAGCTCCTCAAACTCTTTTTATTGTAAGTTTTCCCCTTCTGTAAATATAATAGAAAACAGAGATGGCTAGCATACTCGGTCGCCTCAGCCCAAAACAACCTGTCTAATCCTGCATTAGACAACAACCTCCGAACCTTCTCCAGCAAGGGACGGATCACTTCTTTAGCCAACCCATCTGTACCTGTTGTGAAGTGAGTTGCAATACCTGTATTCTGGCTAAATCGTAGGAACTGGTACATGTCCTTTTCAACATTACCAATATGAAGCTCCTTTATTTCCTACCTATCTGCCTCTCCATTCTTCCTCTCCACTTCACCAACACATCTAGGGCTTCACCCCTTTGTCTCATGGGATATATCCAAAACTGCCTAGATGAACCATCAATAAATGAGACAAAGTACCTGTGACCTCCAAGCGACGCCTTCTTAGCAGTCCCCATATGCACGTGAACACAATCAAGAAGACCTTCATTGTGGTGAGTACTGGTGCTGAATCTCACCTTCTTCTTATCCAGAACGCTGTGTCCACTTTCCAACTCGCAGGTAGCAGCACCTTCCCTTTCCTTCTTTGCAGGAGCTTGCAAAGATTCTTCTTCTTCCTGTCCGACCTTTCCCTGCCAGACATCCGGGCCACCAACATCTGAAGAACTCGAAGTCTCCACCTGATCTGTAATCGTACTACCCTTCAAGCAGTAGAGGTTTCCTCAGCGGATGCCCTTCATCACCACCATCGAGCCCTTGATCATCCTGAGATCGCCATCTCGAACAGATATCACCATGCCCGATGCTTCCAAAGTGCCAACTGAGATAAGATTCCTTTTGAGATGAGGTACATACCTCACCTCCTTCAACTCTCGAACTATCCCATCATCCATCTTGATGCGAACTGTACCCATCCCTTCTATATTACACGGATGGTCGTCCCCCATGACCGTGTAACATCCATCCAGCTTTTCAAAGCTAGAAAACCAGGCCCTGTTCGGGCACACATGATAGGTGGCTCCGCTATCCAAGATCCACTCAGCACTATCTGAGTCACTAACAGTAGGGGTAGTAACTGAGAGAGATAACACCGATGAGTCATCATCCGATCAATCTGCCTGTGCGAGATTCGCCTCGGTTTTTGACTCCACCTTCTTATCTTTGGTCTTCGGACATTCTGCTTTCCAGTGTCCTAATTCCTTGCATAAGGCACACTGATTCCTTTTCAGATTTTTGAAACCCAGCCTGGACTTAGATCTTCCTCTAACCTCCTTGCCCTTCCTTGATGAACTTCTGCCTCTTACTTCCAGTGCCTCCACTGATGAGTTTGACCGAGAAGGATGCCTCTCCTTCTTCCTTATCTCATAACTTATCAGTGCAGATAAAACCTTATGGTAGTCCAAAGTCTGCCTACCATTGATAAACGTCATAGTGAATATCTCATACTACTCAGGTGGGAGTGAGTTCAGGAGAATGACCGCCTTGTCTTCCTCTTCTACCACGACATCCACGTTTATCAGATCTGTAAGAAGCTTTGTGTATCGGTTGATGTGCTCATTCACTGTGCTCCCCTTCTTCATCCGAAACTGGTACAGCTTACTCTTAAGCTGCAACCTGGATTCAACACTCTTCGTGAGGTATTTCTTCTCAAGGGTATCCCACAGTTTCTTCGCCGATGTCTCATGTTGCACAAGATATTTTATGTCTTGCGACAAACATGAACGTATCAATCCACATGCCGACCTGTTCATCTTCGCCACTCTTCATCAGTGGTCGTGTTCCTCTTCTTCTCTAATAGAAGAGTGTCCTCGAGGTTCGATGCATTCAGCGCATCCATAACCTCACATCTCCACATCCCGAAGTTATTTGTATCATTGAACTTCACCACGTTGATCCTCGGATGAGGATGCATGGTCTTAACCGAAGTACTTTCCTCTGCCATTGAGATTTCTGATCCTCTATCTATGCGGAAGACTAACCAACTGGAAATAGATCTCTACTCAGATAAAAATTGGATTTTTACCTGTCCCTTGAAACCCTAGATTGAGTTTCACACCGGTTCTACTCCACCACAGATTCAACGAGCCATCCTTGCGTCCTTCTGAGATCGACACACGATCTCCTCGAACACCAATACCTCTGATCTGAGATCGACACACGATCTCCACCGGATCAGATCTCGAGCCCTTCGAATCCTCAGAAATCCCAAGCGCAACCTGGAAGCTCTGATACCACTTGTTGTGCGCTGATGACAACAACCTCAAGAGGATCTCACAAATCTCCATAAGCACAATGAACACCCAACAGCACAAATAATCACCAGAGAAAAGAACACACGAAAACAACCAATTTAACGAGGTTCGGCCTCAACGCCTACGTCCTCGGGGCAATCAGAGAGAGATTTAATTACTAGGAAGATGATTACAATGGCTAGCAGCCTCTTTGAATGCAAGAGAGCTCCAGCCTTTTCTTTCTCAAGGATCTTCAACAAGATACTTAACCCTAGAAAACAATAGCAGCCCTTAAATACCCAGATTTTCGGAACAGCAGATTTCCGCCCCGGTCGACCGACCTCCACCCCGGTCGACCGGTCGGTCGCCCGAAAACAACAGAGAGTTGGGCACTTACAGTCAGGCATTTCGGTCGACCGGGCGGTCGATCGCTCTCTGACCCTGTGCACGTTGTGCATGTGCGGTCGACCGGGCCGGTCGACCGCTGAGCCTGTTCTGCTGCTGCTGCTTTCTTCTGCTGCTGTTTCCTTTGCCTTTCGTCATCGACTTCCTTGGCGATCACCTCGACGACCTCTGGACGATCCTTATCAACCTCCCCATCTGTAAACTCTCTCTTCCAACATTAATAGTTTGTCTAATGCCTTTCATCACCATAGAATTCCAATGTAAACCACTAATTTAAGATGACGTAGAACTTGCCTTTGCGAAATTTCAACAAACCTCTTCTTTCTTCCTCCGTGTCTATTGACCCTATCTATCTCACCAAGTACACACGCCATGACGCACTCTCCATCCAACAAAAACAAAGTCTTTTTCTCCCAAATACAAAAACATTTGAGTGGAAAGTTCTAATTTTTATTTCGTTAGAATCTTCTCCCCTTCTCTCCCCTGGAATTTCCCAAAAACAACTTGAAGTAAAGCTACTGGTTCTCTCTCTATATATATACAACTCATCAACTCAAAACAGCCAGCAACAACCCAATCTCAAAGTTTCGAATTGATATCATATTTCTCTCATCAAATTCAAGCTCATCTTGTCTCTGAGGTTATCTCATATATTATCCCCCTCACATCACACATATCTATAGTGATAGTCCTTCAAAGTAGAACTCCTACTAGCTCCAGCGATCATGATGCACGCACAAGCTAAAACAGAAGCTAGCGATGGCAACAAGTCTAGCAACAACAAGTTTGAGGACGTTTTCCGCTACTTCGATGAGGACGGAGATGGCAAGATATCCGCTGCTGAGCTGAGGAACTGCATGAGGAACGTCGGCGAGGAGTTGTCTGCAGAGGATGCAGAGGGCGTGGTGGAGGCAACGGATTCGGACGGCGATGGATTGTTGGGGTACGAGGATTTCGTGAAGCTGGTGGAGGTCGCGGGGGAGGAAGAGAAGGGGAGGAGTCTGAGAGAGGCGTTCGGGGTGTACGAAATGAAAGGGGAGGGTTGCATCACGCCCAAGAGCCTGCGCGGGGCGCTCGAGAGGTGGGCGAGACGAAGAGTATTGAGGAGTGCAAGGCAATGATTCGGAGGTTCGATCTCAATGGAGATGGTGTTCTTAGCTTCGATGAGTTCAGGGTCATGATGCTCTGAATGAAGAAGTTGCATAATGAATTCAGTACTTGTGTATGTAAATTGCTCATGTGAATTGACTTGGTTGAGAACTGCTCTACCCAGTTCGTAAAATTGTTCGAACCATTGTTGTATGGTTTAGTTTTCCATATTTATTCTTTTAATATTGATTTCCCTTGTCAAAAAATAACAGAGAAACACACTCCAACAAGACAAAGTGTGTGGAAAGCACACTGGACAATCTGAAGGTAAGGAAAGAGCAGTGGGTCTCACTTCTCTTTTCCATCTTCTCGCTGTTTCGAAAGAGGAAAAGTGAGAATAGTTTATAGTTTTGTGATATTTAATTGACAAAAAACAACCCCATCAGGGGTTGAGTGGAGCTGGTTGACAAAAAAAAACAGAGATGTTAAATTTCTCCTAATTTTCTTAGTTTTAAGAAAGAAATCTGACAGATCTTGTCGATTTGACACTTTTTTTTCGGATTAGACTTTATTTTTGTACCCAACCACACTTTGGTGGGGTATGACCCACAAATTCAAAATTCTAAGCTCATAGCTGGTTCTTTTTGGAACAAACTAAGAGACTCTGAGTCAAGTTCATTACGAAGAGGTTCTTAGTTAAATCAGGTTCTTAATAAACTTTTTTACTCACGGATTTAATTTGTCATCTTTGGCACTAAAGTAGGCTGAATATTCAAATATCCGTAACAAATCATAGTCCTGAGCAGCTCCACCCGGCCAAATATCCGACGGAGTTTTACCTCCAATTGCAGTTGACGGCAATCTATTCATGAGATGGCTAGCATATTCCAAAGGCTCAACCCAGAAAGACTTGTCCAATTGTGTATTAGACAATAAACACTGAATCTACTCCAGTAAGAAATGATTCATCTCCTTAGCCACCCTATGTTTACCAAGTTTTTAGTGAATACCTATCTCATTGTTCTGTCTAAATTGCAGGAATTGATCTTTGTACTCCCTAATGTTATCAATTTGAAGCACCTTAATCTTCCTACCAGTCAGTTTCTCTATCATATTCTTTCACTTCACCAGTATATCTAGGACTTCAAATTCTTGTCTCATATGATATACCCAATATCGCTTAGATACATCATCAATGAACGGAAAAAGTACTGATGGCCTCCGAATGATGCGGTTTTGGTAGGACCCTAAACTTTATTGTTAACATAATCAAGAAGACTTTCTGAGCGATGAGTTGAGGAGTCAAATTTCATCTTCGTCTTTTTGTCTAGAACACCATGTCCACCAATTTTCAATTTGCAAGTAAATGCACTATAGCACCCCGTTCCCGGGATACGTACCCAGAACGTGTCCTGATTTTTTGACCGTATTATTTCAATTTTCTTCCAGTATTTGTTTTTAAGTTGTGATTGCTTATATTTTTGGGTATCGGATCTGGATTCTCAGTTTTAGAGTCAGCCCCGACCCGGACCGGGAACCCGATACCGGCATATCACCCGATTTGACCTTTCTGGTAGTCTGATTTGACCGATTTCAGTTTCAAACACTGTTTTCTAATATTTTAGATTTTTCATAATTTTCTAGAATTTTCAGAATTTTTCTACAAAATCTCCAAAATCGGTGTCGGTCAGCATCGTTGACCGATTCCCAGATTTTTAATTTCTAAATGGAATTAAATTTTTAGAAATGACTTTCACGTTACTTCTTAGAAATTATTTTCTATTTAAATACATTTTTTGGAATTTTTCTAAATTTATCAAAATTCACCGATTCTGGTGTCGCCGGTACCGCCAGAAGATTTCAGGATTTTTAATTTGAAAATTAGATTTAATTTCTCAAATCCGATTTCATTAGGCATCTTAAAATAATATTTTCTATTTTTGAGAATTTTTCGGAATGTTTCTGAAACAGTCGATTTTTTGCCCTATTTAAATAATAATATTATTTACCGACATTTTCTTTCTTACTTTTCCTTCTCCACTCCCCTATTTTATACTCCTAGGATATTCTAATAAATTAATTATTTAATAATAAATTTTTTATTATTTTCATTTCTTTTTCCTATTTTTTCCCTTTTCCTTTGATTTTCTTTCTTTTTCTTCTTTCCTTTTCTTCCCCTTCACTCCACCCCCGTACGCTATGCGCCTCAAGCCGCAGCCGCCTGCAGCAGCATAGCAGGAGCATGATGGGCTGATTCTGCAGCCCATTCCCCTATCCACTTCCATCATCTCCCCCTACTTCTCCTCCCCATTAAATTCACCCATTATCCTTCTCCTTTTCATTTTCAACTCCAACACCTTCAACCAAAACCCACTTCCCACTTCACTACCGCCGCCTCCACCATCACCGCCGCCGCCGGCCATCACCTCCCCAACTCCCCCTCTCCACTCCTCCACCTCCTTTTCATTCAACCACAACTCCTCCACCTTCAATTTCAACAAAACCCATCTCTTCATCACACTCTTCTTCTTCAAAATTCTCCATCAATACTCCACCTCCTCCACTTCCACCACCACTCTATCATCTCCTCCTCCTCTTCCAACTCCCCACCACCTCCAATCACCACCAACCACCACCACCCACCACCTCCTTCAACAACAAACACCACCCAACAACAACACAAACTCCACCACCCCCTCCTCCCCGGGGGCCTAGCCGCGCTTCCCCCTCGCTGGCGCCGCCCAGGCCGCCGGCAGGCCATCTCCCTTCTCCTCCTTCTTTTCTTCCTCCTTCTTTCTTTCTTCTTTCTTTCTTTCTTTCTTTTATTTCTTTCCTTTTTCCTTCTTTCCATTTTTACCCATCCCCTCATTTCCTAATTACTTCCCTATATTTTTCAATATACCCCTCCCCTTTAATTCTTATTTTTCCTCTTTAAAAATACCCTACACACTCTCTCTCTCTCCTTCCTACAACTCTCTCTCTCCTCTCTCTCCTCTCTCTCATCCCCTCTCTAATATTTATTATATATATATATATATATATATATATATATATATTTATATATTTATATATATTTGGGGTGGTAGCTTGCCCGCTCGTGTTCGCAGATTTTCCCGAATTTTTCTCGGTATTTTCGTTCCGGTGTTAGGTGAGTACATTTCTTACTTTATTACCATCGTTTCATGTCTAATAATTATTATCTTACTTTTAATATATGATGCCTCTTTATGCAAGTTAGTATATGTTATATAAATGATTATCATACTTTATAAATAGCTTCCGCCATTATTATACTTTGTCGAACTGGTATTATACCGGGTATGTCTAGATCTGCTCCCGCTTTACTCGGTTTCGCATAGCTAATTAAAAGATAAATTTATTATTATTATAAAAATAGTTTGAAATGTTTATACCGTTCTCCTGTACCTTATTATGTGATTGTTGATACATGATATTTGTTGTTGTGACTCTCACCGACATATTAGTTACCTGACCCTAATATATATACACCTAATACTTGTCATGCCATGCTTAACACTTGATATCTGACACCGTTACTTGTCATGCTTATCACTTGATATCTGACATCGGTACTTGCCTTGTTATCACTTGATATCGACACTGGTACTTGCCATACTATACTTATTATTTGATATCTGACACCGTTACTTGCCATGCTTATTACTTGATATCTGACACCGGTACTTGCCATGCTATACTTATTTCCTGATATCTGACACATGATATAATAACACTTGACATGCTATCACCCGGTACTGGTACACTTGACCTGATATTGTGGCACCTGTATTATATTGCATATTCATAACTATTACTTTTACGGGGACTTGGCATGATTATTATACTGTTACCAGATATTTGGTACTCCTGAACTCCTGTACTCCTGAACTCCTGTATTCCTGAACCCCTAAAAAAGGGTGACTCCTGATATTATACTCATGTTAATTTTCGCAGTTGGATAATCATGGTTATACTGTATACACTTGTGGACATTATCTTTGGGCAATGTATATATATAATAAAGTATTCAACTTACACTGGGGTGGGGGAAACCGATGGAAACCGGTATGATGTCATATTTATAATGGTGATATTTCTGAAGTGTCGTGTGGAGCGCGTAATGATAATTCCCCGAAAGCAGTAGCCTGAATCTGAAGTGTCATGTGGGGCGCGTAATGATAAGTCCCCGGAAGCAGTAGCCTGTACTCCTGAGCTAGTCCCGGGCAGAGACGTGACCCACTGTAAATATGAGCCATCAGGCTTATCAGTTTCCAAATAATAACTCGTCTTATTCATAAGTGGATATATGTGTGCCGGTAGCACATACAAAAGCATATGGATCGGATGAATAACATAAAACAACCAAACAGTAATAACGTTAGGAACGTGTGATATTGGTCTCTCCTTTGTTCGGGTCCTGATACTCACATATCACACTCGGGTAAGTTCTACAGAGTGCGAACTCTAGTATGGATTATAAGTGATGTGAGGCACTGGTAGGGAGGCAATTGAAATATCAAATGGTACTGATTATTATTATTGGATAAATTAAAATGTAACACCTTTATATTCTAGTTATAGTGTTATGCCCTGAGTTGACACCTTACTTTATGACACGTGATGATTACTCTAAACACACTATAGTTCTGTTACTCTTAGGGCAACTCAAGTTGTATAAACTCAAACGATGGCGACATGAGATATGTGGTATATAGATGAGGGTTTTCTTATTTGGATTATCCCCTTGACGTATCTGTCCCGTGAATCCATAATCTGAGCTTGCACAACTAGTTTTGTCCATACTTATATTTATCGCATGTTCAACTTATTTACCTCATGTTTATATGTACCTATGCTCTTCATACTTCCTTCTATGCATGTTTTCAGTTTCAGATTCATCGATATACATGATTTATTGTTGTTCTTTTAATTTCCCTTATGTTATTTATTATTACTTGTACCTGCATATTTGGATCACATCACTTGATCATGTACACGTGTACCTGTTATGCACGCCAATTGGCTTTATTATATGTACTCGCAGGGTTGCGTCTGACAACCCTAAATTCTCATATCCAGATCCTAGAGACCGGACATTGGTGACCTTGCTGTGGTTGATCAAAGTGCGCAGCGGATCCTTCCGTGACGATCGGAGCGCAGCAGAAGCTTGGGTTATCGCCGCAGCTCTTCCTCCCAGTTCCTCTCCTGTTTGGTTCTCGAGACCCCTCTTGCTACTCGTGAGCACCTCTCAGCTTTTGTATATCTCTTCATATGATGTACTTTTATATTTTCTGGTGATGTAATATTCCTGTAATATTTTATCACTCTCTGTGATAACTATATATTTGTACTTTTCTGTTGGAATGTATATTACCACTGTGCTTTCGCACTCTGATTCTTGTATGTACTGATGCTTAGCGTATATACGTGAGGGTATTTCCGACCTACGTATATATGTCACAGTGACATCTCCGTACCTGCGGGATCGGGACGTCACATGCACCTTTCAATAATCATTACTTACAAACATTTCTAAGGAGTTCAAACCAACTTGTCCGAGTCTCATCTGTCATAGTGATTAGGACTGAGAAGGGCGTACTTATTATATGTATAGAATGTGATGATGTACCCTTTCTTGTCTCCGCTATAGCCTAGGGCTATACCGAGTCGGATCTCAGGGAGAGCTAGTGTAGAAACGTTACGATACACGTGAGAAGATAAAACGAGAACTCTTCTTTGTTTACAAGAATAAAGAATCAAAAGAAAAACAAATAAAAGAATTAGTGGCTATGTTCATGGTGGAAATCGGGAGAAATCAAGATTGAGATGGATTTGAACTAACAACTAAAAAGAAAGTAAAATCAAGAAAACTTTGAATGCAAGAAATCCATGACTAGCTAACCTTAACTACCTTGCTAAACTAACTAAACTCCGTGATAGTGATGCGTGCCTCATGTTGATTCATCGGCATGTATTTGTCTTGCTTGTGATCTAATTACTTTCCCACTAAGATGATGGGGATTCATTCTTGGACTTGTCTTGTAGCCTCCATAGATGGTCATCGGCCTACAAGATAGACTTTCACTAATGGAATCACAAGAGATACACTCAAGGGATGCAAATGAAGAACATACAACTTTCACTAATGGAAGTAGTGAAGTTGTACATCAATTAGCATATTGGTGCTCCATCTCCATGTTCCATCAAGGCACTAGTTCAAAGACTAGGCTCTACATGAGGCACACATGAATCATATGGAGAATTACAACAAGATTCTTGCCAAGAAATGAAACAAAACCCATCGGAGAAGAGAAGATCATACAAATTGCAAGATGAAGTAAAGCAATCACCCATGAGTTAGGAGTTAGCAAGAGTAGTGATTAGCTAGTACATGGAACAAGAAATTAGCTACTAGACATTACAAAAGCAAAGCAAAGCATGATTGAATTGCTAGAAATTAACAAAGCAAGTAACAAAGCAAAATAAAAGCAAGTGAAGAAGACAAACTAGAATCAAGCTCAAGTAGATATGTAGAGAATGGATCAATCCTTGTATAGCTCCAAGTTGTCACTCCTTGTTGATACAAGCTCTCTCTCTCATACAAATCTCTCTTGCAATGAAATCTAGGGAGGAGAAGATCCTAGAGAGAACTAAAAATCCTAAACAAAACCTAACAAAATTACAATCTATTCACTAATCTCTCTCTCTTCTCTGATCCGTCTTTTCTCGCAGGTCTTCATGGGGTATTTATAGCATGGATGAGATCCTTCGAGAGAGAAGTTTGTTGGAACGAAATCCGAGGCCATAACGGCCTAAGATTGTCGCGCCCAAGTCGCGCCCCGCGGCAAGATCTGGGCCGTTGGTCCAGATCTTTCTGGTACAGGTTGTTGCAAGTTAGTTTGGCCACGTGGTATGGTTAGAATCTTGGTTTGTTGCGAGGATCTCTCTGGATCTGGATTGAGATTTGGCTTTATCCTTAATCTTGATTAATCACTTAATTAGTGTTAATTAAGTGATTATTTGAATATCTCTCCATTAAATGGTGTACCTGCAAATAAGTAGAGAAGAGGAGTAAAAATCACTTATTTATTTGTATTATGCATGGAAGTTATGATGTAAAATATGCACTTTTGTGTACTAATCACACCCCCACACTTATTCTTTTGCTCGTCCCGAGCAAAACAAAGAAAAAGAAAAGAAAAACTACCAATTTATTACACCACTTTCGCAGGTGACGCGATTGCACTGAGCATGTGCAACAAGCCGTTAAACCTCTAGGTTACCCTAGAGGAGGAGTGTTGTCTCCTGAGGGTTTTCAGCGGATTACACCCACAAAATCCATAAAGAAAGAAGACAAATGTTAGTATTTTCGAAAACGCATTTTGAATAAGAGACAAGTTTACGAACTATTTTTGCGAAAATATAAGTGATCCTAAGTCATAAGTCCACCTATAATCATTCTTCCTTAAACTTAGTATCCATGCAAGATCTTGTCTTCAATTAAGGTAAGAATTCAAAATTGGATTGAATATTTTTATCTTTCATAAAACCTAGATAATATGCACACCGTGCACAGTGAAGGTTTCTGGGATTTTAACTCCAACCATCAAGCCATTTATTTATTTATATATATATTTTTTTCTTTTTCTGCTTTTTTTTTTTTCTTCCCTTAGTTTAGGCTTTCTAGTCTACCCTTGTAGCGAGCCTTTAACCGATGACTCCCAAACCAGACGGTCTTAGGGCACCAGATGAGAAAACATCCCTCGGGTTTAAGGTCTCGAGTAGAAAAGGCCACAAAACTAAAGGGGATTATTTTTTTATCACCGTTAGGCGTGAATGATCATGCTTCTTGAGGCACAATTATCCAGCTTAATAAGTGAGATCACCGTTAGGCGTGAGTCATTATGCTTCTTGAGGCACAATTTCCCAGCTTAATAAGTGATGCTTTATTTATATATTTATTTTTTCTTTTTTTTTTTATTTTATATATATGGCATTTTTGGTCTTTGTTTCCATCCCAAGAAATGTGTAAGTGTGAAGTGCATATTATCTAAGGCAAAAAATTCAAGATAAGAATATCTCACCAATTTTACTTACTTATCCTATAATCTAAAACAAGATCTATTACTTCAACTAGGTTTAAGATGTCATAATTAAGGCTTTCTTAATCTCTAAGATACATCTTAATTTTCTTAAAATAGAGCAAAACTTTGTTTATTATTTCAAAAAGTTTTTATTTTTGTTTCTTTTTTTATTTATATTTTTCTAAAAGAAAAGCAAAATCTAAAAAGAAAATGGAAAATCTAGAAAAAAGATAAATCTAAAAATAGAAAAAAGATAAAATCTAAAAATAAAAGACCTAAAAAGAAAAATAAAAGTCCTAAAAAATAAAAATCCTATAAAGAAAAGAAAATCCTATGTTAGTAAACCCTCCCCCACACTTATTTCATGCATTGTCCTCAATGCATTATGGTAAATGTATGCATGAAATAGGTAAGAGGTAGGAAAAATTATTTACAAGGAATATACAAATGTAAATCTCACCTGGGTTTTTGGTCGCTTCCCTCTGGCCCGTTTCCCATCGTTCCAATGTGTTCTCTTTCTTGAGCTCCATTGGGAAACGGTCTGAATTATTCTAACCCTAGGTGTTTCCAGTTTCAATTTGTTGTTATTTTCATTCATACTCTTTCCACCACATCGTTCACAAACAAAGTCCTTATCACCACTCTCACTCAGAATCTCATCACTTCCAGTGTTTAGAAATTTTAACTCCTCTCCATATAATTCTTCAAAGCTCAAGTCAACATCCGCAGTGGACAATTAGCTAACTTACCCCGAGTTGACTCATCTAAACACATGATCTCATCAGCAAACAAGTCTTCAAAAGATATATCAATTGGAGGTTCTAATACACTCTTAGTTGGCTTATTGAAAGTGAAAATATCCAAATCAACTTTCCCCGTTTTAAAGGGTACTCGGATAAGAGAATCACAAGGTTGTGACTCATCTTTTGGATCTTCACCTTCCTCCTCACAATTGTTACTAATGAAGCTAACCTCAAATGTTTGATCTTTTGTTTTGTGAGGCTGTGTGTGGAAGACATTGTGTTCATGTGTCATGTTACCAAAAGTCAACCTCATAGATCCATTCCGGCAATTAATGATTGCATTTGCAGTAGCCAGGAATGGTCGACCCAGAATGACAGGAATTTGTGCCCTTTGATTGGAATTTGACACTGGTTTTATTTCAAGGACAACAAAGTCAACTGGATAAAAGAATTCTCCAACTTTGACCAGGACATCTTGAATTACCCCCTTGGGTTTAGTAACAGAGCGATCAGCCAATTGAATGGTCATTTGGGTTGGGTGGAGATCACCTAACCCCAATTGTTGGTACACAGAGAAAGGTAGGAGATTGATACTGGCCCCCAAATCAAGAAGTGCCCTATTTATTGTAGTCTGTCCTATGATGCATGAAATGGTGGGGCTCCCTGGGTCTTTATACTTAACAGGAATTGGACCAGTGAGCAGCTCATTGATGGATGATGCAAGGAAGACTTTTTTAGGGACTTGGATCTTCCTCTTCTTGGTGCACATTTCCTTCAAAAATTTGGCATATGAAGGCACTTGTTGAATGGCATCAAGAAGAGGGACATTGACTTGGACCTATTTGAATGTTTCTTTTATTTTCTCCATGTGAGCATTTGACTTGTTATTTAAAAGCCTATTTGGATATGGTACTCTAGGCTTATAAGGTTGCTCATCTACCTTTTCTTTCCCTTTGGCTTGAGATGTGGATGGCTCTGCACTAGAGGATGGGTTGTCAAAAGTTGGTGACATTGGGACATGAGGAGTTTGCTTTGGTACTGGATGAGATTGTGGACTAGAAACCTTATTGTCAACTTGTTTACCAGATCTCAGGGTATGAATGGCATGACAGTGACTGGGTCCTGAATTTTCAACTTTGGGATTTAGCAATGGCTGGCTTAAGAACAGTCCTTTTTGATTCTCAGCCAATTGCTTGATCTGGACCTTCATTTCATTCAACTCCTATTGCTGGTTCTTTGTTAAGGTTTCTATCATTTGTTTCAACTCAGATATTTCAGAATTATTTTGGGGTGGATGTTGAGGATATGGAGATTGGAACTGTGATTGGTAATATGGTGGTGGGTCCTGATATGACTGTGGTGGACTTTGAGATGGATGAATATACAGTGAATTCTGATCGAAACTGGATGGATGAAACTGAGCATTGTACAGATGTGGAAGTGGTGGCATATGATGCTCAGTACCAGACTGACTCCATGGAAAATTTGGATGGTTCTGCCATCCTGAATTGTAAGTATTGGAGTATGGGGGTCTGGTAAATGCTGCATTCATGTTCTCCTGAAATGGGGGCTGATACAATGGACACTCCTCAACAACATGGCTAAGGTCTTGACATTTGGTGCAACCTGGTCTAATCAAAGGCAATGGGTTGACCTGGTTGACCACAGAATTCCCTATTGACTCAAGCAACTCTATCCTCTTCATTAATTGTGTGATCTTGGTTTCTGCAGCTATAGAGGATTCTTTGGAATGTGTACCAGTTCTGGAAGTGGTGGAAGTGGATTTGTCAGGACAAGACTCCCACTGAATGGTTTTCTCAGCTAGGGTTTCAAAGAGATCCCACCCCTGATGTTCATCTTTTTTCAGGAATTCCCCTTTGCACATGGATTCCAAAAGGATTTTTGTTTGGTAATCTAATCCATCATAGATAATCTGGCATAGCCGCCATTTCTCTATGCCGTGATGGGGACATAGGGCTAAGAGGTCTTTGAAACGCTCAAGATATTTCCAGAAAGGTTCATTTTGTTCTTGCTTGAATTGCATTATGTTTTTTCTCATGAGGGCTGTTTTGTGGATAGAATAGAATTTCCTAAGAAAGACCTTAACAAAATCATCCCATGAAGATATGGAACTGACAGGAAGACTATAAAGCCATTTCTTAGCTAAATCCTTAAGTGCAAACGGTATGAACCGTAACCTAACAGCATCCTCAGAAAGTTGGGAAATTCTCATCATTTGGCATACCTCTTCAAACTCACGAATAAAGAGGTACGCGTCCTCAGACTCAAGACCATGGAATCGGGGAAGTGTACTAATGAATTGTGGTTTCAGCTCAAAATGATTTCCATTAGGCTCGGGGAGAAGAATGCATGAAGGAATGGAGGTGCGAATCGGATAGAATCGATCTTGAAGTGAGACGTTGTTGGTCATGATGTGAAGTGGTTGTGTATGTGCAAGTGTAGAATTAGGATCACAAAACCACTGTCGTATATACAATCACAAACAACGTGCACCGATCACACCAGCGAAAAAAGAAAAATAACAAACAACAAAAGAAAAAATCAATCCAAGCTTGTCTAGGGTTTCTGGTCCTAGATGACTCCTAAATAGACTGTCCACAGGAGGTTTAGTGTAGACCTTGACTATAAGCAAATCAGCCAGGGAAGGGTAAAGTCGTTGGGAGGTTTTCCGTCCGAAGACGTTCCTTAATTAAGTAACCAACAACCTTCGGGCTTTCGGCCCTTAACCCCTTTCCTAGACACCGATTTTACAGAAGTCAATTTCCAACACTTTTCCCCCTTAGGATAATCTCCTAAGCGAGTCCGGATGTCCCTAGGGCCAACGTCTATCAAATTTTATTTACAAGCTTGGGATTGTGAGTATGTGGGGAAAATGATTTCCGGGCTAAGGAAAGGGTAATGACCTCCCCCACCTTATGTTATTTACAGGAATTGCCCTTAGAATTAATTGTGCAAGTGTACGATATAGAAACAAACAAGGTTCACTCCAAGTAAGAAAAATCAAACAAAGAGTGAGTCTTAGTCTATATGCAATGAATCACGTACCTTGTCCCACGCACTCTTCAACAGTAAATTTAAAGTAATTGAAAGACACGTGCCTATAATGCAAGATGTCTAACAATTTTTTAGCAATTATCAACCAATTTCTTACTGTTGAATTAATTAACAGGAATACAGTGAAGTATACAGGAAATGAAGTATATAGGCAGCAGTATCTTGCAGAGCAGAAGCCCCTGCAAAAATTTGGTTAGAAGTGCACTCTGTTGTGCCGCGTTTCCACGGCAAATCTTGTGGATCCGCGGCACTCCAGAGGGATCCTGGGCTCTGCTTTCTTGAGCAGAGTCCCAGGTCCACTTATATGATTCTGCTGTGAATATTTTCCTGTTTTCTTCTCCTGTACCTGCAACAGAGAAGAATTATAGTTTAGTTTCTCACTTTTAAAAATAATACCGTCGCTCTCCCCGGCAACGGCGCCAAAAATTGATTAGGACTGAGAAGGGCGTACTTATTATATGTATAGAATGTGATTGATGTACCCTTTCTTGTCTTCGCTATAGCCTAGGGCTATACCGAGTCGGATCTCAGAGAGAGCTAGTGTAGAAACGTTACGATACACGTGAGAAGATAAAACGAGAACTCTTCTTTGTTTACAAGAATAAAGAATCAAAAGAAAAACAAATAAAAGAATTAGTGGCTATGTTCATGGTGGAAATCGGGAGAAATCAAGATTGAGATGGATTTGAACTAACAACTAAAAAGAAAGTAAAATCAAGAAAACTTTGAATGCAAGAAATCCATGACTAGCTAACCTTAACTACCTTGCTAAACTAACTAAACTCCGTGATAGTGATGCGTGCCTCATGTTGATTCATCGGCATGTATTTGTCTTGCTTGTGATCTAATTACTTTCCCACTAAGATGATGGGGATTCATTCTTGGACTTGTCTTGTAGCCTCCATAGATGGTCATCGGCCTACAAGATAGACTTTCACTAATGGAATCACAAGAGATACACTCAAGGGATGCAAATGAAGAACATACAACTTTCACTAATGGAAGTAGTGAAGTTGTACATCAATTAGCATATTGGTGCTCCATCTCCATGTTCCATCAAGGCACTAGTTCAAAGACTAGGCTCTACATGAGGCACACATGAATCATATGGAGAATTACAACAAGATTCTTGCCAAGAAATGAAACAAAACCCATCGGAGAAGAGAAGATCATACAAATTGCAAGATGAAGTAAAGCAATCACCCATGAGTTAGGAGTTAGCAAGAGTAGTGGTTAGCTAGTACATGGAACAAGAAATTAGCTACTAGACATTACAAAAGCAAAGCAAAGCATGATTGAATTGCTAGAAATTAACAAAGCAAGTAACAAAGCAAAATAAAAGCAAGTGAAGAAGACAAACTAGAATCAAGCTCAAGTAGATATGTAGAGAATGGATCAATCCTTGTATAGCTCCAAGTTGTCACTCCTTGTTGATACAAGCTCTCTCTCTCATACAAATCTCTCTTGCAATGAAATCTAGGGAGGAGAAGATCCTAGAGAGAACTAAAAATCCTAAACAAAACCTAACAAAATTACAATCTATTCACTAATCTCTCTCTCTTCTCTGATCCGTCTTTTCTCGCAGGTCTTCATGGGGTATTTATAGCATGGATGAGATCCTTCGAGAGAGAAGTTTGTTGGAACGAAATCCGAGGCCATAACGGCCTAAGATTGTCGCGCCCAAGTCGCGCCCCGCGGCAAGATCTGGGCCGTTGGTCCAGATCTTTCTGGTACAGGTTGTTGCAAGTTAGTTTGGCCACGTGGTATGGTTAGAATCTTGGTTTGTTGCGAGGATCTCTCTGGATCTGGATTGAGATTTGGCTTTATCCTTAATCTTGATTAATCACTTAATTAGTGTTAATTAAGTGATTATTTGAATATCTCTCCATTAAATGGTGTACCTGCAAATAAGTAGAGAAGAGGAGTAAAAATCACTTATTTATTTGTATTATGCATGGAAGTTATGATGTAAAATATGCACTTTTGTGTACTAATCACATAGCTTGATAAAGTCGTCTTTCAAATGTTTTGAAGTTGTTAAATTTTTAGAAATCACACTGCCCTTAAGTTATATAAGTTGTTGCGTCGAATGACCTTCAGAACTACCAATGAGCCACTGAACATATTGAAAAAACCTTCTCCAAGAGTCCCTTTTATGCCCTGTGCCTCTAAAGCTCTAACCGAAATTAAATTCTTCTGCAACTGAGGTACATACCTCACATCTTTAGCTCTCTTACCATCCCATCTGACAACTTGATATGAACTGTACATGTCCCTCCAATATGATATGTGCGTCCGTCCCGAAATGACACCAAGCCTCCATGTAGATTTTCAAAACTAACAAACCACTCCCGTTTGGGACAAACATAATAGGCAGCACCCGTATCCAAATTCACTCATATTCTTCTAAACAACAACTAATAGAGGTGATAGAAAGTGAATAACTAGATGAGTCAGAATCATTACCATGCGCCTGTGCGATATTAGCCTCTGATTTAGACTCTTTCTTCTTCGGTTTGATATTTGGACAAGCAATCTTCCAGTGTCCTTCTTATCTATAGAAAGCACACCTGTTTTTCATCAAATCTTCACGATCATCAGTTTTGGACTTTTCAAACCTTACTTTGCCCTTCCGATGATTGGTTTCTGCTGTTGTGCTATTGAAAAAAGATTGCTTGTCTTTCCTCCTCACTTCGTAATTCACAAGAGCAACTGACACATCACTATAGTTAAGTGATTGTTTATCATTGATCAAGATTAGGATGAAGGTCTCATACTCTTCATCAAGAAGATAATTCAAAATAATCAACACCTTATCATTTTTTTCGATCGCCACATTCACATTAATTAGGTCTGCAAGAAACTTCGTGTAGTTATTCATGTGATCATTAATGGAGAGTTCTCTCTTCAACTGAAAGCGATAAAGCCTCCTCTTCATATGAAATCGAGTCTCGATGCTTTTCGTCATATACTTCTTTTCGAGGATCTCCCAAATCTTTCTCGCAGAAGTCTCATACAACACATAATACTTGATGTCTTGTGTCAAATAAACGCCACACGTTGTCTGATTAATCTTATCCGAATCTTTTTAAGAAGTCTACTCTGGCTTTTTTTCCAAGATGTAAAGCGTCTCGAGATTTGACGCCGTCAGTGGAAACATAACCTTACACCTTCACATCTCAAAATTGTTCGTGCCATCGAACTTTATGACATCAATTTTCATCTTCGACTGATTAATCTTGGCTATATTTTCTCAGTAAATTCCTCTAAGTAGTGCAAAGAATAATTAGTAAAAACAAATCCAAATAGGAAAGATTAGATCTTTACCTCCAAGTGAAGCTGTAGAGAGTCTCCAAAGCGATTTGCTCCACCCCTCTGATGCTACTTGTTGAGATCAAAGAAGCCGAGCAACAGAGGATTGCAAAAACACCAGAGACTAGTTGCCAATTGCATGAACAAGCAAATCAAGGAAAGAAAGCAAGAAAACACAAATTTAACGGGGTTTGGCAATTGCCTACATCCTCAGGACAAAACGGGAGAGAGATCTTATTAATCAATCAATTATAAGATACAAATATTGGGGACAATACCCCTCTTTATATAGCCAAAAATTCCAGAAGAAAAGAAAAACAACAGATCTGAAACGGATCAGAAATGAAGTCAGAATTACAAAACGAAACTGCTTAGACTCGACGTGCGGTCAACCACGTTCTTACAGTGTCGAAACTGCACTTTGTGAGGTCGATCAGGCCGTCGACCGCGCTCTGTACAAGGCCAGTTTAGCCTTCTGGTCAGTCCATCGGGCCGTTGATCGAGCCTGTAATTGTGGAGCATCTCCTCAGGGCAATTGACCGAGCGACCGACCGCTACCCTCCTTTCATCTCGTGCACGTTGTTGTGCATAGCCGGTCGACTGGCCCTCTGTCTTCAGCTGCGTCAAGTCTTCTATCTTACACCGTTGAATCCCGATCTCTGCGTTATCTTTTCCTATGAGTTAAAAAACTCTACTAATAAAAATTGTGCTCTCTCCCCAAACATATATCTTTCAGTTTTTATGACGTTTCCTTGTTTACGTCGTGTCGCCTTCGTCAGCACCCTGGTCATTGCTATACTATTAGAACATGTCTTTCACTGTCTGTTTAACTTTCTATATAGACTTTAGGTCAATTGGGCGATATTTCTTCATGCAGTAGGAATCATAGACTTTTAGATTTCAGCGGAAATTGTTTGAGGTCATTGTTATTTCTAATTGCATTGATAATTAATTCCATAGAGTATTAATAGCTTATCTAATGCCTTTCGTCACCATAGAATTCCAATGTAAACCACTAATTTAAGATGACGTAGAACTTGCCTTTGTGAAGTTTCAACAAACCTCATCTTTTCTTCCTCCGTCTCTGTTAACCCCCACCTATCTCACCAAGTACACACGTGATGACGCACTCTCCATCCAACAGAAACGTATTCTTTTTCTCCCAAATACAAATACTTTTGAGGGGGGAGTTCCATTTTGTATTTCGTTAGAATCTTCTCCCCTTCTCTCCCCCTGCAATTTCCCAAAAACAACTTGAAGTAAAGCCTACTGGTTCTCTCTCTATATATATACAACTAATCAACTCAAAACAACCAGCAACAACCCAATCTCAAAGTTTCGAATTGATATCATATTTCTCTCACTAAATTCAAGCTCGTCTTGTCTCTGAGGTTATCTCATATATTATCCCCCTCACATCACACATATCTATAGTGATAGTCCTTCAAAGTAGAACTCCTACTAGCTCCAGCGATCATGATGCACGCGCAAGCTAAAACAGAAGCTAGCGATGGCAACAAGTCTAGCAACAACAAGTTTGAAGACGTTTTCCGCTACTTCGATGAGGACGGAGATGGCAAGATATCCGCAGCTGAGCTGAGGAACTGCATGAGGAACGTCGGCGAGGACTTGTCTGCAGAGGATGCAGAGGGCGTGGTGGAGGCGACGGATTCGGACGGCGATGGATTGTTGGGGTACGAGGATTTCGTGAAGCTGGTGGAGGTCGCGGGGGAGGAAGAGAAGGGGAGGAGTCTGAGAGACGCGTTCGGGGTATACGAAATGAAAGGGGAGGATTGCATCACGCCCAAGAGCCTGCGCGGGGCGCTCGAGAGGTTGGGCGAGACGAAGAGTATCGAGGAGTGCAAGGCAATGATTCGGAGGTTCGATCTCAATGGAGATGGTGTTCTTAGCTTCGATGAGTTCAGGGTCATGATGCTCTGAATGAAGAAGTTGCATAATGACTTCAGTAATCAGAGATGTTAAATTTCTCCTAGTTTTCTTAGCTTTAAGAAGGAAATCTGGCAGATCTTGTCTATTTGACACTTTTTTTCTGTCTAGATTTTATTTTTGTACCCACCTACACTTTGATTGGGCATGACCCACAAATTCAAAATTCTAAGCTACACTTATTTTTATACCCACCTACACTTTTTTTCTGAGTAGATTTTATTTTTGTAGAAGGGAAAAGAGAAAAAGAAAAGAGTTTTCTCATTTTCTTTTTCTAATGTTTGGATGGACAGCAAAGTGAAAAATGACACTTTCCCACTTCCTCACTTTCGCCCCCTTCCTCGAATCCAAACAGCCCCTTCGTTATTCTTGTTGTCTCCTTTATTCTACTGGAACATGTTCCCTTCTTCTCTCTATCATACTCACTTTTTTGTACCTAGGCACTCCAACAACTTCTTCCACATAATAACTTTCTTCTTGCTGTCTCATACCCTAACCATGCAGAGGGATGGTGTATTAATTTAACAAGAATTGAAGAAAGGAACTTGGATAAAAAGAAAAGAAGTTGGTGCCAACGAGACCTATCTCACTGGTAAAAGGTGAAAGTGGATTGTGAGGAGTTTAAGGTTCAAATCCGGCTATGACTAATTGTTAAAAAACTGACCGATACATTGAAAGATCCATTATTGTAATATAATTGCGCTTGACAGATAAAGTTTCTTTTGAGAAATCAATGTTTCAAATTATAAATTATACTTTTTCACATGGAAGAAGGTATGATTAAGTCACATCTGCTAAGTTTAATTTCATAATTATTGAATATATTATATATTTTTTTTAAAAAAAAGCTCATAACCTTACATTAAAGGGCCTTAGTGGAGGGAAAGAAAAATTCACCATTGCAAGCGAAAGCGAAAGAAACTCTCATGAAAGACAATAAAATATCTCGCGGGTGTCATGAATGAATTTCTCAGGAGGGTACAGCAACATTTGAGGATCCCAATTATTCTTGTTATGGGTACTTTGGCTTCTATTTAATTTGTTTCCTCTACATGATATAACCATGCAATGCGTATTTTTCCCCCTTCTGTTTACATAGCTTTTACTGTACTTTATTTTATTAAAATTTTATTAATGAAACACCCGAGGAAGACTTACCCATCGGTTATTCAAAAAGGGAAAAGTAACATGATCTGGGGCTGTAGTGAGTCTATAGACATGCGTCTCCGATGACGTATTACATGAATTCGGTTCATGTGTGTGAGTAAGACACACATATTATAAGAGGATCAAATCTATTCAAAAAAATAAAATTTAAAATTTTTAAATCTCTTATAATATCATAAGAGGACTATTTTTATATTGATCCTCTTGTAACAACGTGTGTAATAATGTGTGTGTGTGACTAGACTGACTGAACTCCAATGGAAATTGCTGATCTAGTCCCTTTCGTCAGCACAAAATTCTTCCCCACGATTCTTCCAACATGTCAATTTTATTACTTACATTATACACGTGTGGGGAAATTGCTTCTCTAAATCTGGGGCAGGATCATGGACATTAATTAATTAACTTATTCGGACCCCACTTGCTTGAGACTTCAAGGGCATTTGGAGCCATTAATATTAATTAATTAATTAGTTATCAACTAACCAAACTCGTTTTATACGCGAAATAAATAAAACTTGGCAAATTGTCCAAGCCCCTTTCCTCGTCCGCGTTTTGTAGTCAAGTACCCAATTTGTACATAAATTAATAATAAATAAAAGCAATAAATTAAGACTTGACCTCTCCAAGCTGGAACCTGGCAAATTGGACTTCATTCGAACCTACTCTCCCCTACCAATTGCGGCTTGTGTCCTTCTAAAAGGATTTGAGCCTGAATTCTTCTCACTCAAATTCAACCCTCCGGCATTCGAATACAAGATCCACTACGTTGAAGTTGATTTATATTATTTAAAATATCTATGAATCAAAAATCAAGTGTTTTTAATACTTTTTACCCATCCATCAAGCGATGCAAAATGGACGGCCGAAAGTAGTGAGTTGATTAGATATATATTTAAACATACAAATTCTCAATTCAGCCATTTCATTATAATCTAAACATTAAAAACCCATACAAACTAATTTTTGTTAGGTTTTAAATGTTCTACACTGTTAAACTAACCAACTCATTATTTACGCCGTCCGTTTTTCTCATACTTGATGGATGGGCAAAAAGTATTAAAAACACTTGATTTTGGTTTATAAATACTTGAAATAATATAGATCAACTTCAACGGAGTGGATCTTCTATTCAAATGTCGGAGTTTTGAATTTGAGTGAGAAGGATTCGAGCTCAAATCCTTTTGGAAGGACACAAGTCTCTCTCTTTAGAGAGAGACTTGTGTAGCTCCGGAAGAATTCGAAACCGAATCGTTCCCACTCAAATACAACCTTAGAACATTGCAATGTAAGATCCACTCTGTTGAAGTTGATATATATTATTTCAATTAACTAAATATAAAAATCATTTTATTTTGAAAATTTTTTGTTCATCCATCAAGTAAGCGCAAAATGAATGGACAAAATATTGAGTTGATTAGTTTAACGGTGTAGAATATTTGAAATCTAATAAAAATTAGTGTGTGCGGGTTTTTAAATATTTAGATCATGATGAAATGGTCGGATCGAGAATTTGTATGTCTAAAGACGTAAATCTAAGTAATATGCTATTTTAGGTCGTCCATTTTCCGCCTAGTTGATGGATGGGTAAAAAGGTTTCAAAATATATGATTTTTCATATTTGGTTACTTGAAATAATATTAATCAATTTCAGCGGAGTGGATCTTATATTCGGATGTCGGAGAGTTGAATTTGAGTGGGAAGGATTCCGCCTCGAATCCTTCTAGAATGACACAAGTCTCTCTCTCTCTCTCTCTCTCTATATATATATATATATATATATATATATATATATATATATATATATATATATATATATAATATATATAGAGAGAGAGAGAGAGAGAGAGAGAGGAAGTGTGTAATGAGAGAGATAGAGCATCTGGATCTGAGAAAAAGATAAAAGGGAAAATAAAATTATATGGGGAAGAAGGAGGCGGAGTTGATTTTTAGAGAAAAATAGGTGAAAGCGTTATTTTATTACAATATGCTGACGTAGATGAGGCTGGGGCTAAAAGAATTGTGTGCCTGAGTTTTTTCCCAATTAAACTAAAAACTAGGGGGCTGATCATACACACAGATAGACTTTCCCACTTAACACAACCACTCAAATACTCATAGGGCTGTTTGGTTAGAGGTGGAAGTGAGAATGGAAGAAAGTGAGGAAATAGTATTAGTTCTCTTTGAAACTTGGGAATTGGTTAGTGAGTTTTTCGGTGTTTGGATGTAATTGAGAAGTGTGATTTGAACAATGTTATGTTTTTTCGGTGTTTGCATAATAATTTGAAAGTGAGTGAAAAAATCGCAAAATAATATTAAAATAAAAATTAATTTAGAAAAATAAAAATTAGATTGTAATTAGAATGCAAGTGAGATTTACATGATCACAAAATTAACTGTTTTGAGTTACAACTTATTACAAATGAGATTTACATGACCACAAAATTAACCGTAGTATCCTAGAAGTGAGGAAGTGATTGGGTAAAAAGAAAAAGAGAAAAGGAAAAGGGATTTTTTTTCATTTTCTTTTTCCGGTATTTAGATAGATAGAGAAGTGAGTAATTATACTTCCTCGTTTCCTTGCTTCCGCCCACTTCCTTGCAACCAAACACGCATATAGAGATAGACTTGGGGCTAAAGTAGTTTCAAACAAGTCTAGAGTACTTCAAGACTTTTTAGAGTAGTCTGATGAACACTATGAGTTTTTACTTGAGTGAGGTACTATTCCAAGCATAGAAATAATGGAACTCTAGATATTACGATCTTTAGTAACAAAAAATTATTTTTATTTAAGGAAAACATAAAAAAGATTTCTTCTCCGTATTTTATGCCTTTTTAGATCCTTTTCTCTCTAAATATATAGATGTTCTCTCTAAAGATAGGTGTTGAAATAGTCATACACGGTAGGTGCCACGTGGGATTCAGACAGACTTTGCCAAAATCTATTCAATATCTTCGATAATTCTCTTCCAAGCTGAACAAACATGTGAGGAATCCAAGAAGTCGTCATTTCAAAAATCTTTCCAATCTAGCAAATGACTCTTTAAACAGAGGGGATATCAAACGGATCTAATACTAATTATTATAGTCTGTTTACTTCTTGGTTCATCATCTTCAGCATACTCTATCACGGTACTCGTGACCCAAGGTTGGCGCTCATCTGCACACAGATGCATTTCTATAAAATCACGAAATTCAAGACTTTTCTACTCTCTTCTTCCCCTTGCTAATTTTATATCCTGTTGCCTAGGGGCAAAGCGGAGGGTCAAGGGCCGCACGTACCCCCCTACCCCCCCACCCCCCCCCCCCCCCCCCCCCCCCCCCCACCCCCAAAAAAAAGTGTCAGCGACACTTAGTTTGTGTCTCCCATCTCACTCTCTTCTCCGCATGAGAAGGAGAGGCAAATAGTGGATCTTCTATACCCGAGTGGTGGAGCTTCTCGTTGGCATCTCTGCACTTGAATTCATTCACCGCCTCCCCGCTAATCTTGCATGGCTTGGCGGAGCACGCCACCTGCCATCAAATATTTTTTTTTCGTCTCAACCTCATTCGACGTCAGCCATGTGGTAAAATTCAAATGTCCACTGCTAATTACTAACGCATAAATTTCGTTTCTTTTTTTTACCCTTTTATCCAATGCTTTCTTTCTTAAATAATTTATTTTTTTAACTCAAAACAAAATTTAGGCATTGTTTGATGGCTCTTTGAGATCGTTAAATGGTTCAATTTGAGATCTAGATCTGCATACCTCATTTTGTTCGTGACTACGTCCTCGGGGCAAGGGAGAGAGAGATTTTATTGATTCAATAATCAATACAACTAATACAAGAGGGGAACTTGAGAGAATTCTTGAGGATACTTCTTGGGATACAATACATGAGGGCTCTAGCCTCTCTTTTATAGCTATAGAGTCCCTGGATTTAAGGAAACCCAGATTGGATTTGATTCCATCCAGAAAAGGAATCCGAATCCTAAAAGGAAAGTCCAAACGCGCCTGTCAGTCGACCGACCCATGCCACGGTCGACCGTGCCGGTCGACCGCGCCCAACCGAGACAGCCCTGCTTTCAGTCGGTCGACCGGGCGGTAGACCGCTTCCTTCCTGTGCACTTTCATGCACGCCGGTCGACCGGCCTCCTCCACCGGTCGACCGGAAGCACAATCTGGCCTGCTCAATGCGCCGTTTCTGGCTCATTTGATTTCCGATCTCTGTGCTAACTTCCTCTACTCCTCTATCTCCTCTCTCGCACATAGGCTGAGGGGCACACAACCGCAGTTTTCAAAAAAAACTGCGATGAATAGTATTTTGCTCAGAATTTCAGTCCATTTCTAACCATGTGGAGAGGAATTCTGTGAGAGGCTGCAGCGTGTACGACAACCACTGCTCGTGGGTGTCACATTGATTTTTTTCGTCTACACCATTTTCACATCCAAACACAATTTGAAAAAAAAACCGATAACTCGCACGGCTTTTCAATTTTTTTACGTGCAATCAAAACTGGGCCGAAATCAAAACAAGAAAATGACTGATACGTTGCTTAAGTCGTCGAGTTTTCCTCTTTTTTATCCAAACACAAATAACAAGGAAAAACAGGAAAGCAATGAAACGGGGTCCAATTCGTCCCCTTTTCTTTTCATCTCACTTTGAGCTTGTTTGCTTCTGGAAATCAAAACTTGAAAATATCACGTGAATCCCACAGTGTAAGTTTTTCAAGTTTGGTGTTTGGTTGTGTTGGGAAACAAGCTTGGGGCCTATGTCAAAACAATATAAACAAGGGGCGCCACCGGAGATGTCTATTGGGTCGTGCCCGGCACGGCCCACGCACGGCCCAGCCCGCCACACCCCATCAAATTTTGACAGCCTAGCCCAGCCCGGGCTTGGGTTTCATTTCTAGAACCGGGTTCGGCTCGTGACTCGGGTGACCCGGACCCGGGCCAGCCCGACAGCCCCGGATTTTTTTAAAAAATTAAAGAATAATTTAATGAATATTAAATAATGTTATTTTCTTATTTTTATATAAATATTTTGTGGGTTAGTTGGTCATTGGGCTTTTATAGTTGAGTTAAGGTCATGGATTCGAATCCTGAAATTTATAATTAATTTTTTATATTTTATTTGATGGGGGCAGCGGGTGGCGGTGGACGGAGGCTCGGGTGGCGGTGGACGGCGGAGGCACGCCGGAAAAGCCGGGCGGCGTCGAGACGGCCCGGGTGGGTCGTGCGCCCGCCCATGCTCGGGCGAGGCAAGTGCCAGGCTCGGGCCCGAGCCTGGCACGGCCCGGGCTGGCCGTGGATCGCCTTTGGCCGACCCGGGGCAGGCTCAGGCCTTACCCGGACCCGGGCCGGGTCTAACCCGAGTCCTCCCCGGACCAGGCCCATGCTACATGTCAGGCCGACCCGGCGCCTTTGACACCCCTAGGTGCCACACTGGATGTTTTTCGGGTTGTCGGGCGGCCTTGGCCCACTTGACACCCGTAGGTGCCACATTGGATGTTTTTTCATGCATGTTTGCTGGCCCAGCAGAAGGTAAGAAAGTTTGGGGAAAATGGAACCCACTTGTTCTTTGCTCATTTTATAAGTTTCCTTTCCCTCCAAACAAGCTTTTGCGGCTATTAAAAGTACAGCTTGTGCTGTGAGTGCCTGACTCACGTACTTAGTCAACATGAGAACGGAGTCTTTTAACTTCAAATTGATGAATAAAAATTTGGTGTCGGCCCTGGTCGGCAACTCAAAAGGAAAAATCCTTTAAAACTGAAGTCTAAATGTGAACAATTTTGATTCCGTTTCTGTGGCCGTAAACTGATTATGAGTTCCTGATGTCACACTGGTGTCAAGGAAAATCAGAGAAATGTGTACGTGTTACATACCAAAAGATTGGTTCTCTCTAACCCGCGTCTTTTACGTCGCAATTGACTCTCCTGCTCGCAAAATATTCTAGTTTTCTTGCTTGAAAATCAAACCCTCATTTAACTATTTTCCTTCAGCGTGTTGTTGTCCACCTCTTCGACTCTCTCTTTTCTTTCCATTCCAATTGAGGAACTTCAATTGAAATTTCTCATTTCTCATCATCCTCAAAAAAAAGAGAGAGGAAAAAACCAGTACTTCAACTTTCGCCCGCTGCTTCTCTCTCTCTATATATATATTAAACCCTTGAGCTCTAAACATGCAGCGCTCTTCCAAAACCTTTCCAAAAACAGAACAACTTGATCTCCACTCAACATCATATCACATATATCAGTTATCCTCTCTCATAGATATCTATCTAATATATCTAGATTCCTATATCAATCTTCATCATCTCTAGTTCAGTTAGTCAGTAGCCATCGAATGATGCTCACAGAGACCATGAGAGAAGCCACACCCAACCCTAAAGAACAACTGTCATTCTTCTCCAATCTCTTCGGGATGTTCTCGCTGAAGAAGCCCAACAAGAAGGCGAACGCGAATCTGGTGCAGGTGCCAGGCGATTTACTGACTCCATGCATGGCTCCTGCCAAGCCCAGCAGCAGCAGCGTGTTGGAGCGTGTTTTTCGCTGTTTTGACGAAGATCACGATGGCAAGATATCGCCCGCGGAGCTAAGAAAATGCATGAGAACCGTTGGTGAAGAGTTGTCAGCAGAGGATGCTGAGGCCGTGGTTGTGTTCATGGATTCAGATGGCGATGGACTGTTAGGGTTTGAGGATTTTGTGAAGTTGGTGGGGTGGAAGAGGAGGAAGAGAAGGGGAGGAACTTGAGGGAGGCGTTCGGGGTGTACGAAATGGAAGGGGAGGACTGCATCACGCCGAAGAGCTTGCGCAGCGCGCTGGAGCGGTTGGGGCAGTCGAGGAGCGTGGAGGAGTGTGAGGCGATGGTTCGGAGGTTCGATCTCAATGGAGATGGTGTCATTAGCTTCGATGAGTTCAGGGTCATGATGCTCTGAATGAAGAAGAAGAAAGAACTACCATGGCTATCATCTTCGGCACGTAATGAAGTCACGAGTACACTTGTAAATTGATCATCATAGAGTTTTGGATCCTGATTCTTTTGAGCCTTAATCATTATTCATACGGTGGATGCCGGCTGGTGATTGAATATTGGCCGCCATAGCTCTCCGGAAGAATATTGATTGAGGTGTGATACTTTATTTGATTGCGTGTGTGTACAAAATAATATTCCTTTGAATTCCGAAGTATTGACAGTTGAAAATTTTGTGTTGCAAGTAGCGTGAATAACAGAACTAGGTCATCTCTCTCTCTCTCTCTCTCTCTCTCTCTCTCTCTCTCTCTCTCTCTCTCTCTCTCTCTCGATCTCTCGACCAACTCTCCCTCTCCGGGGAGGAGGAGATCACCGTCGGCCTGCTTTCAGTCTCGTCCTCTACCTCCCTCTAGCTTTTGTCCCCACAAGATCCAAACTGACGTAGTTCTTTCCTTTTCCTTTTTCTTTTTATTTTCCTTTGGGGTGGCCGGATCCGGCCATGCCCTCCAAATCCGGCCAGATCCGCCCAATGGGTTGGCCAGACTCGGCCTTGGGGTGGAGTTTCGATTGCCAGATTCGGGAGGTCGGCGAGGACGTAGACTGCGATGATGTCGAGCGCGGGCTAAGACGACATTGTCGCCGCATCCGAGGTGGCATGGCAGGATGTAGGCGTTTCTGGCCAGATCCGACCAGGAGGCGGATCCGGCCGGACCAAGAGGGGTCGGGTCTGCCCGCCTCGCCGTCGATATTCATCCGCTTCACGGCGATCCCGTTATCCCTGAATATCCTCACGTCCTCCTCATTGTCGATGATCCCATACATAGGTCTACGTACCGGGTGAACACCATCGACCCCATTACCGCTGATGCCTCGTACGCCACCAGATTCCATGGAACAGTCTCGGTGTTGTCGTCCAGAGTGATCACCGGGAGGAACATTGGTAACGTCTTTGTGTTCAAATGTGAGGGCTTTTATGTCTTCGGTGGTGGTCGAGGAGAACTTGACCCCGGCCTTGACCAGCTTGGTGAACGGATGGTATGGTGATCTCTGACTTTGGGAACAGATGCGAGAAGAAATTTTGACGGGGAGCTTGAGGATGGAGAATATGAAGGGTCGTGATGAGCTTCCAGGGGAACTGCGCCATGAACTTGATCGGCCGCGATGGGGAAACTCTCTTGATGAAGCGGATCAGGCCATCGTTGATGATCGACGGGATGCTTCAGACCCAGTTGAACACTTCCCGCCCCCGCCATGGTGATCCGGCAAGGGGAGATGCCAGCGAGATCTATTGTCGGCCAAGGGGAGATCCAGTGTGCGGCCAGATCCGGTGGTGGTTCTCATCGGCGAGACTAAGGGGTTTTTTTGCAAAGCTCTCCATCCGGGCAAGGGTTGATGAGAGTGGGCGGGTAAGGGCCGATGAGAGTGGGATTTTTTTAGATGAGATCACAGATCCAGGCAAGGGCCCACAAGAGTAATTTGAACGGGGTGACCTGCCGGAGGTGGCCAGATTTTTGCCCCAGTTGCGGTGGAGGAGGAATGTCACGACTTCGGTGGTGGGGTCTCTGATCGTCGAATGATCGGTCTTAAGCTACAGATTTCGCGTCGGTGCTAGCGGAAGATCAGGACAAAGGTTGGACGGGTTAGACATGCAGACGACGCGGTTACGGAGGAGAGGAGAAGTCATGACTTCGCTGAGAGCGTTCCGATCACTCCGTTTTTTTCTTTTTTTTCACCTTTTGAATGATCAAATTATATATATTCCATGCAAGTTTGCATTCTTTTATTTTGAGAATGTTTCGTTAAGTTCTTATTAATAAAACATCGAGATTCTTTCCTCACAGTTTTATCTAAAAAAAAAAGCAGCATGAATGTTGATTGTGGAATTGATACTGGTATATTAGGCTTCCTCTCGTGTAGCTCATGCTCTTCTAGAATGTTCTGTGAAACAGCGAATGTTGGTTGTTTGTGGGTCAAGGTAGTGCATAATGAACGCTAGTCTATAATAGCACATCTCGATATTTTTAATTCAAAAAATCGCAGACCTATTGCAGATAAAGGATCTCAGACCTATAACCTCCCTCAATAGAAGAAAGTGCTACACTACTTGTAGAGGTTAAGAATTTCTTCAGAGCAAAGTTAGTATTACATTAAGAGGGTTAACAAAAGATTAAAAAGCACAAATCACTTAAAACAATTAAAGAAAACTTGGAGCGTTTTTTTGTTTTTCAAACATGAGGTGTGCATAAAAAAATTAACATATTCATTTGACAGTTTTAATCCACACTAAAAGCAAGTGTCACTTTAGCACAATGATAAAAAAATTTCACAGTGATTATGTCTTTCTTCATACAGGAAAACAGGCAACATAGAGATTAGATTGAAAGAACAGAAGAAAAAAAGAAGAAAAAAAAAAAAAAAAAGAGAAAAGTCAACTTGCAATGGAAAACAGAAACAGACCTTCCATGAAATTTCCAGCAGACAAAAAAAAAGTAACGTACGAATAGGTTCTATCAGCCACATATTAATTTTGCAATTGACATCAGCCACATTACTTCATTCCACAAAATTAATCTAGAACAATAAAAGTCAATTCAAATCCCACAGTTTTTATATACCAACTTGTTTTTTTTTTCCTGGTCACGCATAAGATATTGGCTTCAGTTAACAGTTAACATGCAGTTAATTCTGTTAATGGAAAACAACATTAACTTGAAACAATCCACAGACCTAGCAAGCAGTTGTCAATAGACATCCAGCAATAGCAAGTCGAGGAGAAAATCACAAAAGCAAGAAGGCTCTACAGTTTTCCCAAGGTGATGTCAGATTTTTCACCGGATAATTTTTATTTTCTTTTTCTCTCATTCAAACTCATAATTTTCTGCCCATCGTGAGTTTGCGAAGGGGTGTTAAAGTATATTATTAGAGTTAGATTAAATACTAATTGTATTAGGAGTAGGGGTTTTATTATCATGTACCTATATGTGTGCGTGTAGTGCATATATATTCTGATCATTGTCTTCTTCAATAATACACAATTCTCAGTTTACGATTACCGCATCAAAAAGTTAGGATTGTGTAAATTACACAGTTACAACAAATTTAACGGCAATGCACTGTTGAGCTGGTTAGGTTGTCACTAAGAGTATGTCTATATATTCTGTTAGGATTTTGTCTTATTTTTAAGAGGAGATGATGATCCAAGAAAATCCAATTAAGTTGAAGAAGACGATAGATTGAAGCAAAAGAAATAAATCACGATAAAGCAGTTTCCTTTTCAGGCGATTGCCAATATTTTTATTCTAATAGGATACGAATTGGATTAGATTCCTATTCAATGAAGGTTTGTTTCTAAAGATTAAAGAGTCTAAAATTCTTCTAGATCAAGAAGAACAATTCTTAAAATGATTGATCAAGATTTTCAACCATCCAAAAATTAAAACTCATAGTCCAAATAGGAGTTGTATTGTAAAATTTATGAATAAAGGTTGTAACCAAGTATTGTAATTGCCTAAACCAAGCTGATCTCAAGGAGAAAAAAGGTGGAGAATACCAAGAAGATCAGAAGGAAGCCAAGTAAAGAGAGAAGCAAGGTGAATGTGCATAGAGAGAAGGTATACTCTTATAATTTAGGCGTAAATTCAAGAGGAAGGTGAATGCTCTTTTTTCACTAAGAGGAAGGTTAGATCTCTTTGTACCAAGTTATTAATAAAGCTTTCTCAAGTCCTCTCCCGTGGACGTAGGCCAAGTTTGGGCCGAACCACGTTAAATTCTCATGTTTTTTTTCTTATTATTCTTTTGTTTAAATATTGATAGTTTGCTTTACAATAGTTTTCTTTTACAAGTGCTGATCATATTGCCAAGTTCTGTAAACGTCGTTCCTGGGAGTAATATCAATTTTGTCATAACAATTGGTATCAGAGCTAAAAGTTGACGAAGGGCGATATGTCGAAGATAAGAAGTTCAATGACAAAGTTTGAGGTCAAGAAGTTCAATGGCACAGAAAAGTTCGGCTTATGGCAGAAAAAGGGTGAAGGCGTCACTGGTGCAACAAGATCTTCACACGACCTTGCGGGGTAAGTCAAGAAAATCTACAGGTACGTCAAACGAGAATTGGGAGGAGATGGATCTAAAGAAGGAAAGCACAATCCAACTATATCTCGCAAACAAGGTGATGCACAATGTGATGGATGAAGAAACGGCTACAGAATTGTGATCAAAGTTAGAGACGTTGTATATGACGAAAAAACCTCTCCAACAAGTTGTATCTCAAGAAATAACTATATGGGCTACGCATGAACGAAGAGACAGCGGTGTTAGAGCATCTAAACTTCTTCAATAAGGTCATCAGCGAGCTTCTAATTGTTGATGTCAAGATCGACGAGGAGGACAAGGCGCTGATACTTCTCAGTTCGCTTCCAGAGTCATATGATCAAATTGTCACTACCATGCTCAACGGCAAGGACATTCTCATCCTGAAGGAGGTCACATCAACTCTATTTTCTAATTATATTAGAAAAAGGCCAAATCAAGAGGCGCAGATAGGATCGGGTTTGATGGTCACGAGAAGGAAAGGAAGAGGAGAAGGAAAGAAAGATCTGGGCTCGTCAAAGGCGTGTCACTTTTGTCGCAGGAAAGGTTATTTGAAGAATGACTGCAAACATCGGCAAGTTAAAGAAGAAGGGGCAAGCTGTGGAGGCAAGCGTAGCATTGAGCTGTTTGGAGAAAACCAAAGTATTAATGGCTTCCAACGAAGATAACACTTCTCAAGGTAAAAGCTGGATATTTGATTCAGGCAGTTTGGTTCATGTATATTCCCAAAAAGAGTTGTTCAACTCCTTAGTTGCAAAGGAGGAAGGGAATGTCAAGATAGTGGATAGCTCGGTTTGCAAGGTCATTGGCATTGGGACAATCAAGGTTACAGAAAGAGCTGGGACGGTGCGCGCTCTGAAGGGGGTCCAGTATGTCCCGGAGGTACGCTACAATTTGATATCTATAAGGGTGCTCGACAAAAAAGGATGTCGGATTCAAGTGCAAGAAGAAGTCGTCATAATTAACCAAGGAGAGGATTATCCTGGAAGGAGAGAAGTGTGGAGGATTATGCAAGCTGAAGGAAGGAAACTCAGTTCGAGGTGGAGTTTCAAGGATAAGCTTGGAAGGGAGTTCATCGCGAGGTAGAGTTTCAAGGAAAACTGCAACGGGACATGAACCGAATCAAAGTGTTGCACGAAGGAGAAATGATGCATTCGGGTAAGGCCCCAGATAGCCCAAGCCATATCGGTAAATCAGTCAAAGGCCCCGGGAAGAGGGGGCAAGAATTAAATGTTTCACGACACGGTTACAACCAAGGAAAAAAATCAAGGTATTAATCTGAAATCTCAAGTTGTTTTACTAAAGGCTTGAAAAGCAAGTCAAGGTGAAAATTATTAGGATTTTGCTTTATTTTCAAGAAGAGATGATGGTCCAAGAAAATCCAATTGAGTTGGAGAAGTTGATGGCTTGAAGCAAAAAAAAGCAAATCAATGTGAAGCAGTTTTCTTTTCAGGGGATTGCGAGTTTCCTTATTCTGGTAGGATACGAATTGGATTAAATTTCTATTCAATGAAGGTTTGTTTCTAAAGATTAAAGGGTCTAAAATCCCTCTAGACCAAGGAATTCCTAAAATAATTGATCAAGATTCTTCAACAATCCAAAGACCAAGATCATCCTATAGTCCAAATAGGAGTTGTATTGTAAAATCCTATAAATAAATGTTGTAACCAAGCATTGTAATTGCCTCAATCGAGCTGATCTCAAGGAGAAAAAAGGTAGAGAACACCAAGAAAATCAGAAGAAAGCCAAGAAAAGAGAGGAATAAGGTGAAGGTGCATAGAGAGAAGATATACTCTTGTAATTTAGGCGTAGATTTAAGGGGAAGGAAATACTCTTTTGTCATCAAGAGAAAGGTTAGATCTCTTTGCACCAAGTTATTAATAAATTTCTCTCAAGTTCTCTCCTCGTGGACGTAGGCCAAGTTTGGACCGAACCACGTTAAATATTCGTGCTCTTTCTTATTACTCTTTTGTCTAGGTATTATTAGTTTGCTTTACAATAGTTTTCTTTTGTAAGTACTGATCATATTGTCTAGTTCTGCAAATGTCGATTCTGTGAGTAACAATTGGTATCTTAAAATATCAATTTCGTCACAACATATTCTAGTTTCTCAAAAGATGTTAGAATTTGTAAGTTATACAGTTATAACAAATTCAACAACAGTCCCGTCTCAATATTATACAGAAATTCAGTTTCTCAATTGAATTAACAGACAACACAATATCTTGGAAGTGAACATGTAGACTCCTTTAGCTACCTCTGGGTAGAAATTGGCGAAGTCAAATATAAGGAAAGCTAAAGTTTGTGCTTGAGTATAGGGGTTCCTTTATTGGAGGAGTTTTTCTTGAGTTGAGTTGAACTAGTGAGGTTTGGTGGTGCTGCTCGAGCTTCTTCCTGAGAATCGGAAGGATTTTGCGTTATTCTGACGGCGGAGTTGTTTTCTGAGCGCGTCATTGGGAAGGAGATGGTGAGAGTTTTCTTTTCTTTGTTGGGTTCCTTTAGCTACCTACGGGCATCTATATGTGCACAACTTTTTTACTTCTGGGGAGACTTTAGATTCATGTACTTACTTGAGATTGTTTTCATTAATTCAATTAATTCTTTTAATAAAGCGTGAGGGGCTTTTTTGACTCACTGTTTTTTCTTAAAAAAAATGTAGACTCCTTTGCTAACATCTTCTCAGTTCAGGTTATACCAGAGGACCCTGGTCCTAGAAAATTTACATGTAACAATAGAATTGGAAATATGCTCTGCTTAAGAGAGATCTATATGTTACATGCAATTTCCGTACCTAAGTACTCTTTGATAGGTACTGGTATGGTTGTACGTGGGTAGATGTAATCTTTTGGCAATAGCTTGTTCGCATACAATATCGAAGAGGCACCGACATTAAACTTGTTGGCAATCTCAGCAACGTCGTCACCAGGGAAAATGGATAAGCAACGAGGTGCTTGATTCCCTTGTTCTTCTGCTCTTCAACAGGACAAACACATCTCAGTGGGACTACCAGTTTCGTCCTGGGCACCAATTGCCAAGATTTATGTGTCGAATTCTGATCTATCCGGGGCCCTGATACAAGTGCTTGGCAATGGTGTAGTAAATGTCACCGGACTCTACAACATAGGTGGCGTTTTTTCTGTTAGTAGTTGCCAGAACAAGAGCAGGTGATGCGGAAAATGGGAAGCTTGAGGTCGCGGTTCTGGTTTTGCATGCCAA
This sequence comes from Agave tequilana, assembly GCA_038442645.1. Taxonomy (NCBI): domain Eukaryota; kingdom Viridiplantae; phylum Streptophyta; class Magnoliopsida; order Asparagales; family Asparagaceae; genus Agave; species Agave tequilana. Next base: position 198,610 of record JAVJIF010031374.1, read on the forward strand.
GGCATTGAGGAGGCTTTCCATCTGTTGATCAGTCTCGTAGTGGGCATGGGGCCTATAGATGATGTAAGAAGTGCAGGATGCAGGGCCATTGTATTTGTATCCAAGGTAGAGGGCGAGGCGAGTGAACAGTCCTGATTTTGTCCAGCATAGTCCTATTGGACATATATGCAGTCAAGGAAGAAGAGGAGGAAGAGGAGGAAGAGCGAGGAGATGATTTCATGGTTTCTGAATGATTGATTTGAGGGTAGAAGTAATGAGGCTTTATAGGATGAGGGCAAATCTGATGATTCATTTGGTCCCAAGTAGTTGGACCTACGGAATTCCAAATGCTACATTTCAATTAACTTGGAACCACAGTTCAGTTAGCCTTGGTGTTTCTGCATTCTAGATGATAATCTGAAGCAATTAATCCCAAAAAAATAAAAGAAAGAAAAATCCAGATAACATAATTAATCCAGAATCGAAACACAATGCTAAGCTATTAACTCATCTGAAAGTAAATAGGAAGAGAGAGAAGGAAAAAAGAGGTAAGGGCACTGAAGGCTGCAGCATGAAGATATTGGGTGTTTGAACTGTCAAAGATTGTGGTATCAAACATTTTGACCTGTGAAACAAATTCAATTTAAAACCATTAAATGGACAAAGTAATGTTTGAATTCTCAAAGATTGTAGTATCAAATTTTTTGACCAACCATTTAACAAATTCATCAATTGATCAAATAAGCCACGCCCTTCATGAGAGAGAACCTAGATGTGTGAATGGAAAAAGCCCAATTAGAATGATTGGGTGGAAACCAAACTACAAGTGCAAGAATATCATCAGACAGAAAACAAATTAAGAGAGAGTATAGGAAAAAGATTAATATGCCCACAAAATCTTACAAATAAAAGGAAGAGCATTAATTAAAGTAGATGGTATTAGATGCACAAGAAACTGCACTTGAACCATACAGACCCATGATCATGCCACACACTTCACAATAACAAAAATCTGCTCTCAAGCAGAGACAGAGGAGGGGACGAATAAAAAAAAGAAGGAAAAAAAAAAAAAACATAATCATCATTTATACAGTGATCATCTTTTTGGATGACTTGAAGCCAAAAGGCTTGCATGAGACAAGGTACAAGGCAACCTTGTTCTTGATCTTCCTCAGCAAAAACACCATGTCTTCTCCCCAGTGGAACACAGCTATGAACTTGCCTTTCAACGACAACTTTGTAGCATCGCCTTCATCGTGCTCGGCTTCTTGCTCCTCCTCCTCCCATTGCAGTGGGTAACTCCTCAAGAAAATTCTTCTACTGCTGTACTCTCATCTCTGAAGCTCCTCACCCTCACCCCTTCTTCCTCTTCCATCCTTGTGTGTGTGTGTGTGTGTGTGTGTTTTGTAGTTTTGATTCCTGGGTTTCATTTATATGTGCAATATACACACCAGAGAGAACAAAAGAAAAGAGAAAGAGTTACCTTCCCGGCAAATTGCATGTATTAATTAAATGATGTAAACTGGAGACTCTGGCTTATTCTAAAGCTTTAATTTTATTGACTTGAGCACTGAAAGAGGACAATTAAAACCACACAAAATCATCCAAATATGTGGAAGAGTCAAACATATTGTTGCTTTTCTAGTTGCTGCCTTGTCATCAGATATGAGATTGCTACACATGGACCTCGTTATCTAAAAAGCAACAGAGAGCTCCCTAAGCACGCAGATTTGAATAGACTTGATATTTTGAGGTGCAAACTAAAGTTGAGAAAGTGCAGAGAGAAAAGAACGCAAAGCATTTGGGACCTCAAGCTGCCATCATCAAGTCCTTTTCAAGATTCTAGTGAAAAGCAAGGTAGAGTCCTTGTCCCTATGAAGTGGAGGCCAATTTGTCTTTCAATTATTCTAAAGTCGTTATCTTTGTTAACATGCTACAAAAATGCTGTAACTTTCAGTATGTGTAGGATTGGTTCAGATCAACAATATCTAAAATATTCAGAATTTTTCTCTTCTTTTCTAACAGAAGTCGTAACCTGGATGCTAACTGTTTATTGATGGGTAATAAAATTGATACTATGTGATTCTTTTCAAATTGTGAACAACAGACGAGTTCATAGAAATGTCACCACTTTCATTTTTTTTTTTAATTATCCTTTTACTAATTAGAGGGTGGTTGTTTGCTAACTACAACTACTACCAAGCTGATTAACATTGCTCACAAAAAAAAAAAAAGAGACAAGAAATACTTAGATGGAAATATATCGCCCATGCCGTCACGCATATGATTGATGTAAACCAGCAATATTGCAATCTAATATCTCCCGTTGACAATGAAATGAATTTTAAAGTCCAATCCAATTCTAAATCTTCTGAAACTCACAGCCTTACACAAACAGAGCATTGTCTCTGAAGTTGGCGCGCCGGTCAGACCTTGAGTTTGCTCTTCAAAGATCATCGGTTCGAATCTCTTCGAGTGAAAATTTGTGATGGATATGTGTAAACTTAAAGTTAATCTCTGGCTTGTTCTCAAAAACAAACAGGGCACTGTCACTAGGAGAGTAGGAGATGGTGCTCAGATTCTTCAAACTCGAGGAAAGCGACGACAACCTCTGCTTCTCGTGCGGTGCAGTCACCGAGGGCAGCAGAACCAACGGCTGGCCGTTTTGAAATTCTTAGACGCGAAATTTTCAATGCTGAGCCTTAAAACTGTTTTCTTTTTTTTTTCTTTTCTTTATCGAAAGAAGATTCATTGTTGGGTTCTTCGCCGTCAATTCACGGCAACCGAGAGACAGAAAATTAGTGGAATAAAACAAAAAGGAAAGCATTACAGATTTTTTTAACACATGTTCTCCAAATCTTATTTTGATAACACCCCTCTCAAATCTTTGTGGCTTTTTTTTTTTTTTTTTTCTGGGGAAGGGTGAGGCGTTGGCCCCACGTTATTGAAATAATAAAGAATAGAATAATACAAGTGAAGGAGGGAGAGAGGGAGGTGGGATTAGATGAAAGCGAAAATTATAATCAAGCAAGCAAAGAAATAAAAAGTAAAACACTATGACGACTTGCGACATTTGTGAATGAGAAAATGAGCTTGCCAAAGAGTCACTAAGGAAAATATCTGACTATTAAGCTCCCAGATAGAGGAGAATTTAGCTTTAAAGACTCGTTGATTACGCTCGTGCGAAACAGCCCAAATAATTATGGTGACAACACAATCCCAATGGTTGGCGTCATCATCCAAAAATTAATAACAGAGGAAGGCCAAGGAAATATTACAAGACGATTTTTTTCCGGCGCCCAAATTTCCAAAGTGAAGGGCCAATGGAGAAAAATATGATCCGCGATCGGGTTTGCCACCACAAAGCAAGCATGGTGTTGTAGTAATTATACCCTGCTTGACGAGATTGTCCGTAGTTAAGAGACGATCATGGAGTGAGAGCCACATATGCACCTTGATCTTAAATAGGGTTGTGTGGTCCAAATTCATCGGAAGTAATTGTTTTCGTCTCGGTAGCCGTTAAGCTTACGGTAGAGGAAGTTGACGTTACAGATACCTCCTTATTTCAATTTTCATTGTCGCACATCTGGTGAGGTGGAGAGGTGTAAGGATTGGAGGAGGGTAAGGAGGGAGTTGAGGTCATTGTAAAGGTTGGCTCCCGTGAATTGGTTAGGCTGTCTCTTAAAATTTAGGGCCTAAATCATACTTCCACCAAGGACGCAAGTTTGAGATATGACCGTTGGGGAGGGGTCTTTTGCAAGTGCAAATAAGTTGGGAAATAATGAAGTAAGTGCATCATTTCTCACCCAATGATCGAGCCAAAATCTTATTGAGCATTCATCCCCAATAACAAAATGAGTACTAGAAACAAAGGTCGTGGAAGCCTTCAGGACTCCTCTCCAAATAAGGAAAACATGCTCGGTGAGTGGGATATGCGCTTTCTATAATAATTGTATATAACAAGGCCCACTCATGGAGCATTTGTATCATTGAATAATCTCTACCATTACTTGGAAAGTCTAGAGATTGCGAACACCCAAACCATTTTGGTGCTTATGGGAACAAAAAGTTGTCAATTAATCAATAAGCCCTCCATGTATACTTCTAGCACCTTTCCAAAAGAATGCATGACGAATGCTGTTAATAGATGGATCGGCCATTCCGAAAGAAAGTAGAAAGATATGTAGTTGAGCGACATAGATGACAAGACAGAATTCATAAGGATGAACCTACCTCCTTGAGAAAGAGCATTACCTTTTCAAGTTGCAAGTCTTTTTTTATCTCTCAATGAGATGTTGTCAATCTTCCCTTGTGAGAGAGGTCGTTTAATTGAAAGTTCAAGATAAGTGAAAGGTAAGGAACCAAGGTTGCAATTGAGGATAAAAATAGCTTTTGTTCCCACTTCTACACTTCCACTCAAGTCATAAACAAATGACTTGTGGAAATTTATTTTGACACTCACTCGAGCTATAAAAAAATGACTTGTGGAAGTTTATTTTGACACTTCTACTCAAGTTATAAACAAATGACTTGTGGAAGTTTATTTTGAGCTCAGTCATCATCTCGAAATCATAAAGAAGAATCTTAAGGGAGAGAAGAGATCTAGCATCACTCGGCATAAGGAGGAGAGTGTCATTGACATAGTATAGACTAATAATATCATTCGGCTAAGGGAAGAAGCCCACCTTTTGAATGCAACTATTAATGTCAGCATTTGAGAGGATACGAGTAAGAGTATCGGCCACAAGGATGAACAGGTAGGGGAAAGAGGATCCCCTTGTCTTAGACCCTTACGGTATTGGATGTAATTTCGGACTTTCCATTAACGAGCATAGATGAAGTCCCCTAGAGCAAGTAAACTTTAATCCAATCAACACAACATTGCCCAAATCCTCTTGTCAAGAGTAGTCAAAGAGAAAGTTCAAAATAACAGAATTAAAAGCCTTCTCAAAATCAAGCTTAAGGAACACCGCCTAAATATCAGAATTGTGTGCCGCAAGAACCCGATGTGCATAAGCCACACTATAAAGAATGTATTTTTTTTTAGTGAAGACCAATTGAACTTGATCAACAAGGAGATGGATATGATGGCGGAGATGGTTGCCAAGAACTTTAGTGATTATCTTGATGACAGTATTGAGGATAATATTGAGGAGACTTATAAGTCGGAAGTTATTAACCAAGAAAGCACCTTCTTTTTTCGAAACGAGAGTAACCAATGCATAACTAAGGCACCGGAGATCCACATTGCCTTTGTAGAATTGTCCATATTGCTAGTAGAAATGATATCTGGCTTGACAAGATCCAAAATTTTTTGGAAGAATAAAATTGGGAATCCATCCGGACCCGGAGATTTGTCGGCACCTAGCCTCCTCATTGAAGGGGTGTTCAGTGTCCCGAAAAGACCAATCATGATAATGATAAAGGATATCCCAATTAGCATACAAAAGAAGACGGTGAGGTGCTCCAAAAATTTGAGAGTAATATGAAGTAAAAGCGTTAGAAATATCAACATGAGTGGTAAGAATTTCCCCTCGAGGATGAGGTGTATGTATGAGGTTCACAATGGAAAATTTTAGAATTTTGATCTCCTTGTTTGAGCCAAATAGCTCAGGCCCTTTTCCTCCACATAATTTCTTCAGAGTGTTGGATTTTATCGAGCTAATTGAGAAATGACACTTTGAGAGAGGATTTATTAGAAGAGAGTGGTCTTGTTTCTTGGATAACATCAAGAATATTTATCTCCTCAAATGGTTTCAATTTTTGTCTAATAACGCTCTTGAATTTTGTTTTACTCCAAGCCATTAGAGCACTTTTTGTCTTACGGAGCTAATGGGCAATTATAGTGGCGGCATTGTCATGGAAGATCGAAGACCAAGCACTTGTCACGGTGTTATGAATTTCACAGTGCTTCAACCACATACTCTCGAAGTAGAATCTATTAGCACATCGAAGATTGGAAGATGTATGGAGGGAGATTGAAATGTGATCGGAGAGGGAATTAGGGAGAGCTTTGCAAGTTGAGAGAGTAAATGCATCATCCCAATCATTCGAGATGAGGAACTGATTAAGCTTCGCAAAGGCGGACATTGCACGCTTGTTGGACCAAGTAAATGACCTCCCCTCAAGTGGAATATTATTTAAACCAAGGCCCCAAATTAGATCTTTGAAGGAGTCAATATTAACAATATTGCCCTCACAATCTTGGTGCTCATTCATAAATCTAGTCATGTTAAAATTTCCCATCAAGGCCCAAGGCATCGATGAATACTGATTGGTACTCATTTTTGTATTATTTTCATCATATTTCATATGCATTTGTCAATAAAAATATTGTTTTTAATGGCTTTTTCTCTGAAATTTAAGTTCGACACTCTACTGAAGAAGAAGGCCTAAATCCTAGTTAAAAGAGGATTAAAAGAGGATTATTTGAAGCACAAACTTATAACGAACCAGAGAATATTCTATAGATATTAGAAGTTTTTTACAGGACACCTAGACAGAGCCAGGCTGTCAGAGATGTCATTGGCATAACGGCTAAGATGCTGCCACTAAAAAGCGACTCTGGCCGCAAATCCATGGCAATCTCATGAACGTTGATGTAGCATTTCATCCTATAGCTGTGACGAAGAGGGACTAGGGTTTGGTGCCTATATAAAGACCCCCAGGGCCTCAGAGGAGAAGAATAATTAGAAAATAGGGAGAAAAGCTTAGGATTTCTTCAGAATTCTCTTGTATTTTTATTTTTCTTTCTTAGTTCCAGAAAAAGAGATGGTGAGAGTGAGAATTCCGTATTTGAAGGTGACAATCAATGCAAAGCTCCACGTTCTTCCTCCTCTAGTTTCTTGTTGCTTTATTTTCAAGCTTTTTATTTTCTTGTAGTTAGTGTAACCATGCTTTCTTTTAAGCTTTACATTTCCATTGCTAGCTAAATTTTTAACATGACTAACTAATTTCTAACACTACTAACTACTAACTCTTGGATGATACAAGTCCTGTGATTCATTAGATGCATTTAATTTCTAATCTTATGTTTTACAAGTATTCTTGATTCCCAATGAAGATGAGTGATATATTACTAAAGTTGTGTGATTCTATCCAAATGACTCATATGTGGCTCATTTAAAGCCTTTCCACTTTGGCAACTGTCTTGATGGAACATGATGATGGGTTTACCTTAGAATGCTAACAATTTAATGCATAAACTTCTTATTTCATGCTTACTAGAGCAATGGCTTTGATGATCTAATGAACCTGACATTATTGTTATGCATTGTTAGTTTGTGAATCTCAACTTTTATGTTCCATTCTTATTTATCTATTGAGAGCCCATGATTTAAGGAGGTCACATAACCAACCTAAGAGAGGGACACTCCAACAATTGGGCTATCTTTTAGACTTGATGAACCAAAATGGACATATTATCAATGAATCCACATAAGGCATAATTCATCCAAGTGATTAGTAAGCTAGAGTATAAAGTTATTAGTTAGTCATGATCTTTCTTCTATTGTCAAAACTCTTTTCTTAAAAACAACTTGTTTTCTTTTTTCCAAATCTCTTCTCTTTTCTAAACAAGACTAGTTTCTTTTTGTTTTTAAACCATTCACCGCTTTCATCTCGTATGTCTTGTTTTCATTTTCTTTTTTTTAAACCATAACAATTATAACTCCACAATCTTCTTCTTTACTTTCTTTTTTCTTTCATTCTTAAACAAAGAAGAACCTTTATTTCTTTTCGAAAATAAGAATTTAGAAAACTGGACAACATTTCCATCGCATTCCCTTCCTGAGGATATGACTCATTATAGCTCTTTACTACAATGGTAGTTCAAGGGAGGCTGTACCCCAAACTGAAGAAATGACGTCATATTAGCTGTCACTTTCTTCTGCTTCAGGCGGAGCTTGAGCACCTCCGTATCAATCAAAACTTGGAGAATATCTTTGAAGATGTAACAACTCTTGGTAGGGTGCCCCAGCATCCTGTGGTACAAGCAATAATTGGGATAGTCAGTCTTGCCAATCTCCTTAGGACGTCTAACTTCAGAAAGCTTCTGCCTGTTGCTCTTGTTGAGTAATTTGAACAATGAATCAATATGCTCGTCCTTAAAGAAGTACTGCTTATTGGCGCGTGGCTGGGTTGAAGAGCTACCTTTTCTAGGCAGTTGGAGCTTAGAGGGAGATTTTGTCTCTATCGCTAGTGTGTCCTTCCTTTTAACTTAGAAAGATGCTTCTTGCGCGCGCATTGTTGACTTTTCAGGTCTGGACTTGTTTTCTTTTGCCTTAACCCTAGCGACAATCTCTTCTACCTGTTCGCCTTACTGGACCAACTGCTTTTAGGTACAGCTTTCAGCTACTCCTATCTGAATTAGGAGTAAGATTTGCAAATTGTGATGACATATTTCCACCAGGGTGGCCTGGGTCATACCGCTAGGACATCGGATTGTCATATTCTGAAATCTCTCCACAAATGCTTTAACTGAATCTTCTGTTCATTGCCTCATCGCCAGGAGAGTTGGCATGGTATCTTTGAGTCGTCTTCGAAGTAGCGTGTAAAGAAAAGCTTCTCCAGATCACCCTAATTCTTGGTGGAGTCTTCTGGGAGCTTCATGAACCATTCAAAAGCGATCTCCTTCAGGGTGCCGATGAATAAACGTTTCAGGATGGCATCATTTAATACTACATTCATGGTCTGAGACTTGAAGTGTATATGTGCTAGTTCGGTGACCCCTTGCCATCGACGCCCTGTAGGGTTAGAGCTTTGAACTTAGGAGGGTACGGGACAAGATCCCACTCAAACGGGAAAAATCGGACCACTCCTCCTTCTTGTAGGCCTTTTTGACTGGCGAGGGCTTCAAGACGCTGCTCTAGTTTACTCATCCTTTTGGAATGAGTGCTCCCATTCTCTGAATTGCCTCCCGCTTCGGATGGAGGCTTGGACAACTCAGAGTTGGAATGCTCCTCCTCTTCAGTATGTGCAGAAGACGAGCTTTCCCCTTCCTTCCATTTGCTTTTGGACTTCTTGGAAGGAGTCTTGGCCTTAGGCTTCTTTTTGTCCTAAAGCATATACTTGAGGTTGTCGATAGATTCTTGTTGAGCATGAATCATATCGAGTTGCTCTCTCTGGGTCTGCGCTTGCTATTAAAAGCGCTTGGCCATTTCTTTAGAAGTGTTTGCCATATATGCGAAGGCTTCTTTCTCTACAGAAGAGTTCAAGGCCTATGATTCTACGATGGCAGAGTGTGACTTGCTTACTTCAATGTCCCAGGCTAGGGTATTTAGTCCATTGGGGCTATTACGCCAGTTCGAATGCCGGTATACCGGTAAACTCTTTTCGGTTCGGTGTCAGACTCGTTAGAGCTGACTATTGGCGCTTCCCCTTAGTTTGGCTTGGTGTAGTGCTTGGACTCACCATGTTCGCAGTAACTTCAGGGTACTCCGTATCAGAAAAAGTTCTTCTTGTATGGGAACGATGCCTTTTGGCTGAGCGAGAGATTAATGTAGATGATAACCGTTTGAACACCGAATTTTGCAGTGGCTTTTATAGAGCATTGTTGTGATGAGCCGTAGACAACAACATAGTGGAGTGATTTGATGAATACTCCTCTTCTTTGTCAAGTAATCTGTAGATCCGTCGGAGGGGAATTGAAGAGACCAATCTCGAGTCTCTGAGGACGAGGACTTTTTAGCTCCCTTCTGACCCTAGCCGTCGGAGATCGAATGTTAACCTTGCGTCGCAACTCTGAGACGCACGTCTTAGGGGCGCAGGGTTCAGAGACGCGGAGTTCATGTTCTGTAAAACAGACGCGGCCTTGTGTTTTGACTTTGAGACACGGGTCTCGTGCCTCTACTGATAAGGGATGCGAATCTTGTGTTGCTGATTGTCGCGTTTGTCTGGCGACATTTGAGAGACACAGACTTTATGAATCCCGCGTTCTGGTGTAGAAATGTGGGTCTGTATCTCTGAGAAGAGACGTGAACTATCGCGCCTGTGAGGTAAGACCTCAGAAACGTGAACCTCATGAGCTTTGCGCTTTGGTATCCAAACGCGGACTTCACACATTTGATGTTGTTCAAAAGAGACGAGGGCTTGAGCCTCGCGTCCTGTATCTGCTGGACAGATGGCTTTTCCAGCTTCTTCCATCTGTCATCGACATGCGCGACGCCTTTGTGGACGTTCAGCATTCTGGTTACACTCCTGGGTTGTTGGGGACTCCTGGTAACCTAGAGCTGAGGAAGAGAAGGAGCGTGGCAAGATTGATCTTCAACGACGTTGGCCTCACGGGTTTCGTGGGAGACGTTAATGCGGGCTATGGGCGTGACGTGGCTAGAAATAGCCCTGTTTGCGCAGGTCAACTTTGGAGAAGTCTCTGAAGGGACATGAGAGGAGATCTCTAAGGAAACCCTACGGTACTGTCATGCCACCCTGGGGTTCTTAGAGCCAGAAGAGAGGAACTCTTCATATTTTGTCTTGTCGAATTCCACAATGAGTGACTCGACCATTTTCCTATGAAACTGACGTCACCTTGTACCGCAACTTACTCATCAGTAGAGAAAGTATTCTCCAGCTGAGTCGCCATCTCTTATGCGGTGAGAGATTTTGAAAGTGTATTGCAAATTTTTTCTTGAATCAATGAAAAATTACAACAGCTCAAAATTTCAATTACAAAAAAGAGAAGATACTCAAGCTCAGATCTTCTCTTTATCTAAGGCTAGGTTCTTTGCGTAGCGATGAAAAGTGATTCTTATTTTCCGTTGACCAGGTGAACGTTAAGCTCTTCTAGAACTTTTCTCCTTGGATCACCTATGTGAAATACACCAAGAGGGGGGTGAACAGGTGTTTTGTTAATCAAATGTAATTTTAAAACTACTTATAATGAATTATATAAATGGTCACTCAAAATAAGAATTGAAGTCGAATTCTCAGTGAAGGGTTCTAGAACTTCTTCTCTTTAATTCCTCTAGATAATGAGTTAAGATTCTCGATTGCCTCCTTATTGAGATGAGTATAGAATGGTAATGAAAGTGATGGAATAAAATCAATTGTAGAATGCAAGATGAACAATTTCACAAGTATGAAAAATGAAAAGTAATAGAGAGCAAGACACAATCAATCGTAAACACAAGAAAATTTGTTCCGAGATTCGAGCCACCGCTCTACGTACTCGCCTTCACCACTATGATGGATTTCACTATCCTCTAAGGGATCTTCCACAAAGGAACTTTACACAAAAGAATTACAACTTGGCTATATAAGACTGGAGTACACAACTCCACCAACTCAACCCTCTACATAAGAGGTAGCTTAAAGCCAATTGAGATTATAAAGCACTTGGTTATCTAACAAGATCACAAGCACTCTCTCTTACAACTTCCTATAAAGTAGAATATGAAGTGTTGCTCAAGGAGTTAAGTGAGAGATGAAATTCAGTTAGAAAGAATAGAAAAGTTTTAAAACCAACTGAAAATAGTTTTGAAAAGAAAGAACTTGGAGATTGAAAGCTAGAAAAAACTTTTCTCTTTAGAAACAAACTTGAAAACAAGTGTATTTTTCTTATCTAAAACCAAAATCCATGACCCATATATATAAGCAATGAATAAATATCATTTATAAATCACACCAGGTCATTTAGGGTGTGTTTAGATTGGAATCTGAAAAGTCACCTAGAGGGGGGTGAATAGGTGACAATGCTAATCACGGGGCAAATTAAAAATTTAAAGCTACAACAATCAAGTTTCACAAGATGAATGCAAGCAAGTAAATATGACAATGATTATGATGAGCAAGAATAAGAGCAAGTATTGTAAAAGAGTGCAAGAAAGTAAACCAATCGCAAACACAAGGATATGTTATCGAGGTTCGAGCACCCAGCTCTACTCCCCACCTTTCCCAGAAGGATTCTAGCTACTTCCACTATCACAAAGAACAATTACAACCGGAGTACCCAACTCCTCAATTACAATCACAAGAATATCTGAGTAGTCACAAGACCACAAACTCTCTCTTTCAAAAATCTCTTCCCTTACAAAGGTCCTTAGAGAATAATGAGTAGAATTGAAGCTCTTTTGTGTGTAAGGAAAAGAAATTGAAATCAGAGAAAAACTTTTGAAAAACCCTTCAGAAAATGAGAGAATTTAGCACAAAAACCAAGAACTTTGAAAGCCTCAAACTTTTGAATTTTTAGCAATAATTGTTGTTGTAACCAATTTCTCCCCAAACACCCCTATTTATAGGAGAGGGCTAGGGTTTAGGGACAAAACATAATTACTGATGTTTAGGAGGTAATTAGATCAAAATATATCTTTAAACGAATTTTTAAACACAAAAGACAAAAATAAACAGCTCTTAAAAATCTGCCCGTTACTGTTCAAACGGTCAGATCGGTCGACCGGGCCGGTCGACCGGTAGTACAAAAATTCGACCGTTATAGGCTAGCGGTCGACCGACCCGGTCGACCGATAAAACCTGTGAGCAAAAGCAATAGTCCGGTCGACCGCCTCGGTCGACCGACAGACATGCACATGGATACGTGCATCTGCCAGAACTTCGGTCGACTGGTCCGGTCGACCGGACCAGACTGACACAGACTCGGTCGACTGCCCCGGTCGACCGGATCAGGTCAAAAATTGATTTTAGAAAAGAAAATAAAGAGGATTTTGATTTTAACAAAAATACTTTTGAACAGGAAATAGAATTAAACATAAAGATGTATTTGTAGGCAAAAACTTGTATGCAAAATATTTTTGTATAATTTATGAGAAATTATTTTGGAATGAGCATGTGCGCAAAAACGTGTGTGATAGAGCTTCAAACCTATCCACTATTCTTTAACATACTATAAACTGAAAAACAAATTACATGAAGACTTCTTGTGCTATCTTCAAGTCTTTGAGCCATCCAATGCCTTGCTAGTGCCTTCTCTTCTATGATCCTTCCTTGATGTGCAATTTGCCTTCCTTACTTTGTGGAACTTAGAAGTTCTTGCAATAGCTAAGCAAATGGTCTCTAAACATGGTACAAAACCTGAAACTCATCTTAACAAACTTGTTAGTACCAAATAGCTCTAATTTGGTTTGTCATCATCAAAACACAAAACAATTGGAGAATGTAACCTCTTGGGCCAACAATCTCCCCCTTTTTGATGATGACAAAACAAATAGGCTATTGATAAAAATGTAGGGAGGAGAAAACTCCCCCTCAAATTATGCTATACATAAAACACAAGAATATGCTCTAGATACCAATAATACCAAAACAACTAAAACACAAAACTAAAACACAAGAATTCTCAAAATACATGAATTCAAAAACTCATACATACATAAACATAAAACTCATAAAACAAATCTTTAAAATTTAAAGCATATAAATTCATATGGAAGCAAGACCAAATGAACTTATTTTTGTCATGTAAACTTATTCTCCCCCTTTTTGTCATACATCAAAAAGGGATATGAAAAACATGTCTATTCAATAATACAAACATTAAGTTCTCCACAAATAAACGAAAATCTGGCAAAATCAAGAGGTTTAGTGAAAATATCGGCTAGTTGTAAATCCGTGGAAACATAATCAATATCTATATCACCTTTCTCAAAATGATCTCTAAGAAAGTGATATCTAATCTCAATGTGCTTGGTCTTACTATGTTGATTTGCATTTTTGGTCATGTGTATAGTACTAGTATTATCACAAAATATTTTTATATGATCAAAGTGCAAATCAAAATCAAGGAGAGTATGTTTCATCCAAAGGACTTGTGCACAACAAGCCCCCGCGGCAACATACTCCGCCTCGGCGGTTGAGAGAGCAACGGAATTTTGTTTCCTAGAGGACCATGAAACAAGACAATTACCAAGAAATTGACATGTCCCACTAGTACTCTTTCTATCTACTCTACAACCCGCATAGTCGGCATCCGAATAACTAGTCATAGAAAAATCTATAGTTTTCGGATACCAAAGACCCATTCCAATAGTGCTCTTAATATAACGAATAATGCGTTTTACCGCAATAAGATGAGACTCTTTAGGACACGATTGAAATCTAGCACAAAGACACACACTAAACATGATATCCGGCCTACTTGTCGTCAAATATAAAAGACTTCCTATCATGCTTCTATATAATTTAATATCAACATTTTTATCTTGTTCGTCCTTATCAAGCTTGGTTGTAGTTGCCATTGGAGTGTTGCAAGCCTTTGATCCTTCAAGCCCAAACTTCTTTACTAGCTCCTTTGCGTACTTGGCTTGGTTAATGAAGGTTCCGTCTTGCAATTGCTTGATTTGGAGTCCAAGGAAGAAATTGAGCTCACCCATTGAAGACATTTCAAATTCAAGTTGCATGACTTTCTCAAAATCCTTGCATAAAAGCTCATTAGTAGATCCAAAAATTATATCATCAACATAAATTTGCACAATTAAAATATCATTATCAACATGCTTAGTAAAAAGAGTTGTGTCTACTTTGCCTTTAATAAAATCATTTGAAATGAGAAAACTAGAAAGCCTTTCATACCAAGCTCTTGGAGCTTGTTTCAATCCATACAAAGCTTTATCCAGTTTAAAAACAAAATCGGGATGAACATGATCAACAAAACCGGGAGGTTGAGAAACATAAACTTCTTCATTAATAAAACCATTTAAAAATGCACTTTTACATCCATTTGAAAAAGTTTAAAATTTTTAAAACATGCAAAAGCTAGTGTCATCCGTATGGCTTCAAGCCGTGCTACGGGTGCAAAGGTCTCCTCAAAGTCAATTCCCTCAACTTGAGTGTAACCTTGGGCCACTAACCTAGCTTTATTCCTAATGACATTTCCGGACTCATCCATCTTGTTTCTAAAGATCCACTTAGTACCAATTATTGGTCTATCGTGGGGCTTAGGAACAAGGTGCCAAACTTGGTTGCGCTCAAATTGATTGAGTTCCTCTTGCATGGCAAGCAACCAATATGGGTCCGTCTCGGCTTCGAGAATGCCTTTGGGTTCAAAATGAGAAATGAAAGCAAAGTTACCACATAGGTCATGGAGTTTGGAGCGCGTAGTGACTCCTTTAGATGCATCACCCAAGATGAGCTCCTTAGGATGATTTATAGCGTATCTCCAAGCTTTGGGAAGCGGTTGAGTGCTTTCCTCCTTATCCTCTTGAACTTCACCAATAGGATCTAGCTTTTCTTCTTGAGCGGGTGAGTCCTTCAAGGATAGTCTCTCCATGTCTTCACCTAATGGTTCAAACTCTACAACATTCTCAACAAACACATTAGATTCTTCAAACTTAACATGCATGGATTCTTCAATGGTTTGAGAAGATCTAATGAAAACTCTATATGCTTTGCTAGTAGAGGAATATCCAACAAAGATAGCCTCATAAGCCTTAGCATCAAATTTACCCAAATTATCCTTAGTATTCAAAACAAAACACTTGCATCCAAAAACTTTAAAATATGCAACATTTGGTTTTCTAGAATGATACATTTCAAATGATGTTTTTGAAGAATTTTTGCACAAATAAATACGATTTGATATATAGCATGCGGTGTTTACGGCCTCGGCCCATAAATATTGAGGGAGGTCATATTCACTTATCATTGTCCTAGCCATCTCTTGAAGTGTTCTATTTTTCCTTTCTACAACTCCATTTTGTTGTGGAGTTCTAGGACAAGACATTTCATGCTTAATTCCCTTTTCATCACAATAAGTCATGAAGAGTTGGTTAACAAACTCACCACCTCTATCACTCCTTATTCTCAAAATCGGAAAACCCTTTTCTTTTTCAACTCTTTTTCGAAAAATTTTAAAATGAGAAAAAGTTTGATCTTTATTTTGTAAAAAGAAAACCCAAGTAAAACGGGAGAAATCATCAACCAAAACAAATACAAATCTACTTCCATTTAAACTCTTAGTTTTAGTTGGTCCAAAAAGATCCATATGAATTAATTCTAAAGGCCTAGTTGACATGATATCCTTGATTGGTTTAAAGGAAGACTTGGTTTGTTTCCCAAGTTGGCACGCACCACAAATGCGGTCTTTCTCAAAATTCAAGCAAGGTATACCCTTCACCAATTCCTTTGAATTAATCCTAGAAATATGGTCAAAAGATGCATGTCCTAATCTTCTATGCCAAAGCCAAGAATTTTCATCAAAAGCATTCAAGCATTTAGTAGAACAATCTAAATTAAGCATGTCAATAATATAAACATTATTATCACGAAAACCGGTGAGAATACAAACATCGGATTTAACATCAAAAATCTTGCAAGAAGTATCATCAAAAATAACTTTAAGTCCACGATCACAAAGTTGGCTAATGCTAAGCAAATTATGTTTTAAACCATCTACTAAAACAACATTCTCAATAATAGGAGATGCACCAATTTGAATGTTACCTATACCGATGATAGTTCCTTTGGAGTCATCCCCGAAGGTGACGGTGCCACCTTCCATGTACCTTGATAGGGTTGTGAAGTTGTTGATGTCCCATGTCATGTGTCTTGAACAACCACTATCAAGGTACCACCGCTCCCTACGTCTTGGAGCTTTGGTGTGTACCTACATCAAACAATTTAAGACTTGATTTTGGTACCCACATTTTCTTGGGTCCTCTAGGGTTAGTGTCATGAACCCAAACAAGATTATTTGTTCTATTTAGTTGATCATAGCAAAACTTAGCTAAATGTCCATTTTTACCACAATATGTGCATCTATATACTCTACCATATTTAAAAGCATAATGAGTGTGTGATTTGTGAGCATGGGCATTGTGAGCATGAACATGTGACGTGTTAGGTGTAGTGTGAGCATGAGGAATCTTAGCATGAGATGTGTGCTTTTTAGAAAATTTTTCTTCAAGTTTCTTAGTATTAAAGGCACAATCTTTTAAAACCTTTTCAAAATCATTCATTTTGGATTTAAAAGAAGAAATTTCTTTTTCATCAATAATAGGAGATTTTGCCTTACAAGTACTCTTGTAGGCACAAAATTCTTTTTGCATGGAAATGAAATTAGAAGAAATATCATCTTTTTCTTTAGAAACAATGGCAAGTTGATTCTTAAGAAAAGCAACTTCTTTTTGTAATTTTAAGCATTCAAGTTTCTTATTATCATAAGTTTCAGAAAGTTCTACAAAGGCATGAACTAGAACTTCCTTACTTAGTTCATCATCTTCATCATCAAGGGATTGAGGGGTTACCTTAGGTGTGTTTGCCATGAAACACATATTAGCTTGATCCACCTCCTCTTCGGACTCGCTTTCCGAATCCCATGTTGCTTTGTAGGCTTTCTTCTCCTCCGGTTTCTTTGGCTTGAAGGAGGAAGTCATCTTCTTCTTGAACTCCGGACAATCCGCCATGATATGTCCGGGTTTGCGGCAATTATAGCAAATGATCTTCCGCTCCTCTTTGCCCTCGAATCTTCTCCGGAAGTTGAACTTGTTCTTTCGGTACAACCTCTTGACATTCCGCACAAGTAGAGTTAGCTCCTCATCTTCTTCTTCGTCTTCATCATCGTCATCATTGGTGGATGAAGTCTTGAAGGCTATGGATTTCTTCTTTGAAGTAGTGGCTTCTTCTCTTGCCTTCTTCTCCATCTCATGGGTCTTTAGGTTCCCAATGAGACTAATGAGGTCCATCTCGTCCTTGTCGTTCAACTCCTTTAAGGTGGTGGCCTTGATCTCCCATGAAGAAGGAAGAGCCCGTATCACTTTGCGCACCTTTTGATCGTTGGAGATGACATCACCTAATGAAGAAAGACCATTTGTAATTTTAGTGAAACGAGTAATCATACAATCAATGGATTCATCATCAAGCATTTTAAATGATTCATATTGAGACCTCAAGAGATCTATCTTAGCTCTCTTGACTTGTGAAGTCCCTTCATGTGTGACAAATAAGTGTTGCCAAATCTCATAGGCGGATTGGCAATGAATTACCCGTGTAAGGTCATCCTCATTCAAGGCGGTTAATAGGGAGTTTTGGGCTTTGGAGTTAGCCTCATATTCTCTAAAGTTGAAGTCGGTCCAAGTGCTCTCATCACTATCGGGTGCTACATAGGGTTTAGTCAAGGACTTGGCCACTAAGCTACCCAAAGATTGCAAAAATATAGTCATCCTAACCTTCCAAATTGGGAAATTAAGTCCATCAAATTTAGGAGGGGTTTTGATGTTATCGGCCATGTTTACTAGTGATGAATGAATGAATGAATGAATGTTGATTAGCAAATATTAAGGATCTCTCTATGGATGTTAAGCCAAACCTAGAGTCCAAGCTCTGATACCAATTGAAAAGTCACCTAGAGGGGGGGTGAATAGGTGACAATGCTAATCACGGGGCAAATTAAAATTTAAAGCTACAACAATCAAGTTTCACAAGATGAATGCAAGCAAGTAAATATGACAATGATTATGATGAGCAAGAATAAGAGCAAGTATAGTAAAAGAGTGCAAGAAAGTAAACCAATCGCAAACACAAGGATATGTTATC
This sequence comes from Agave tequilana, assembly GCA_038442645.1. NCBI lineage: Eukaryota > Viridiplantae > Streptophyta > Magnoliopsida > Asparagales > Asparagaceae > Agave > Agave tequilana. Next base: position 217,069 of record JAVJIF010031374.1, read on the forward strand.
GAGGTTCGAGCACCCAGCTCTACTCCCCGCCTTCCCCAGAAGGATTCTAACTACTTCCACTATCACAAAGAACAATTACAACCGGAGTACCCAACTCCTCAATTACAATCACAAGAATATCTGAGTAGTCACAAGACCACAAACTCTCTCTTTCAAAAATCTCTTCCCTTACAAAGGTCCTTAGAGAATAATGAGTAGAATTGAAGCTCTTTTGTGTGTAAGGAAAAGAAATTGAAATCAGAGAAAAACTTTTGAAAAATCCTTCAGAAAATGAGAGAATTTAGCACAAAAACCAAGAACTTTGAAAGCCTCAAACTTTTGAATTTTTAGCAATAATTGTTGTTGTAACCAATTTCTCCCCAAACACCCCTATTTATAGGAGAGGGCTAGGGTTTAGGGACAAAACATAATTACTGATGTTTAGGAGGTAATTAGATCAAAATATATCTTTAAACGAATTTTTAAACACAAAAGACAAAAATAAACAGCTCTTAAAAATCTGCCCGTTACTGTTCAAACGGTCAGATCGGTCGACCGGGCCGGTCGACCGGTAGTACAAAAATTCGACCGTTATAGGCTAGCGGTCGACCGACCCGGTCGACCGATAAAACCTGTGAGCAAAAGCAATAGTCCGGTCGACCGCCTCGGTCGACCGACAGACATGCACATGGATACGTGCATCTGCCAGAACTTCGGTCGACTGGTCCGATCGACCGGACCAGACTGACACAGACTCGGTCGACTGCCCCGGTCGACCGGATCAGGTCAAAAATTGATTTTAGAAAAGAAAACAAAGAGGATTTTGATTTTAACAAAAATACTTTTGAACAGGAAATAGAATTAAACATAAAGATGTATTTGTAGGCAAAAACTTGTATGCAAAATATTTTGTATAATTTATGAGAAATTATTTTGGAATGAGCATGTGCGCAAAAACGTGTGTGATAGAGCTTCAAACCTATCCACTATTCTTTAACATACTATAAACTGAAAAATAAATTACATGAAGACTTCTTGTGCTATCTTCAAGTCTTTGAGCCATCCAATGCCTTGCTAGTGCCTTCTCTTCTATGATCCTTCCTTGATGTGCAATTTGCCTTCCTTGCTTTGTGGAACTTAGAAGTTCTTGCAATAGCTAAGCAAATGGTCTCTAAACATGGTACAAAACCTGAAACTCATCTTAACAAACTTGTTAGTACCAAATAGAAACACAAAACAATTGGAGAGTGTAACCTCTTGGGCCAACAGAATCCACTAAAAATAAAACAGAATCAAAAACTAACCGTTATGACCATCTGGCAACCTGTCGGTCAACCGACAGGTCATCCATAATAGTCGTTGGCTCCGGTCGACCAGGCAGTCGATCGCTCAGTATTTTAAAAAGAGAACAACTGAGTCGGGTTAGCGGACGACCGGTCGGGTTAGCAGTCGACCAGTCGATCGACCGACAATGTGTATAAACGTGCACTCCCCTGGTCAAAGGCCCGGTCGACCGCCCGATCGATCGTTCTGGCCTACAATGGGCACCGGTCGACCGGGCGGTCGATCATTCTAGCCTGAAATAGTTTTTATGTAGGATTTTGAATTTCAAACAATTTTCAAAATATTTTTTATTAGTTTAAGGGTAATGTAGTAATGTATAGGTGACAAAATATATGTTCTAAACTTGTTATAAAATTTTGAAAAATTATGAGATATGTATCAATACCAAACATGCAAAATAGCAATACTACCAAAACTTATATTTTTCAAAATCGTGTATTTTGTATGTATAATTTCTTGAGCATTACTACTATATTCTACTCTTTAATAAAATAATATCTTACAAAGCTCTAGGTGACTACAAGATCTTCAACCGAGTTTCTCCAATAGCAACGTTTGAGTGCTTTGAGATTTGGTCCCGTATTTGAATCTCCTTAAGTCTCTAATACCTTCCTTTAGAGGAAGAAAAACTCCTAAAATCCTTAGAACCGTGAGATAAGCCTAAACAATTGAAATTGATTAGTATAAATAATCACATATATTTTGTTATCATCAAAATCATAAAACCGGGTGATTGTAACTTTGAGCTAACAATCTCTCCCTTTTGATGATGAAAAAACATATGAGTTATTTAAAATAAAAGATAGGAAAGAGCTTGGAAAGCTCCCCCTCAAGTCATGCTATCAATCAAGTAAAAAAAAATTATGATTTTGAATGGATTTAACAATGTAAGTAAGTCACACATATATGCATATATAAAAATGATATCAATATAGAATAATATGCATGTATAGCCTACCATCCTTCCAATCCTCCTTCCTCCAACAAAATTATATAAGCATGGTATATAATACTGATCGAACCAAACTTGCACAAAATATACAGAAATTTAGAACAGTGCTAGGTCCTCAATTCTACCATATAACCTAGAGCTAACGAGTCGTGATCCAGAGGGAGAGATAACGATGGAAGCGTTGTGTAAGTTCTCTCTTTTAATTTATCAAAACTAGTTAATATTTATCTTCTCAATTTTATAAAAAGAAAATAAAATTTTTATCTTAAGTTAAGAAGGAGATGGTAGAAGAAGAGATTGTGGTGTTGTTGTTTTATTTATAAAAAAAAGGAAAAACAAAAAAAAAGAATTATAACTCTAAATTAATGAACTAAAAAAGAAAACAAAAAGAGTATTACCTCTACCGTTGAATCATAATAAAGACTTACCTCACCATGAAGTAAAGCAAAGCAAATAGAAAGAGTAATTTGAACACGGTGCTTGGCCAGATTGAGTACGATAAAGAAAAGTGAGAAAACGCTATTGATGTCACCTTTAATATAAGTCTCTTGAGAAAGAATTACAATAGTGTCACTCTACAATAATTCTTCCTCTCTTTTCTCATGTAACTCTCTCTAACCTAAAAGAAAATAAAAAAATAAAATTACATTGAAGAAGAAAAGAAAAATCTAAACTAAAGCTCTCTCTCTGAGATGGTGCCCCTTCTGCTTTCGAGGTATGAGGATATTTATAGGAGAAAACTAGAGGGATAGAAAGCGTATGAAGATAATAAGATATGGATATTTCTGAATTTAAATTCTTCTCTTATCTCCAAACTTAATTTGATTTATCTAGAAATTCAATTCTGATCTGTAACTTGTTGGCTTGTTTATTGCTGAATATCACTTAACAAATGATAGAATTAAAAAAAGTGATCAACAGAAAAATTATATCCCTTTAAGCCTTCTTTCTGTAGCATCTTGAATCATCAGATTTGAGTTTCGGTACCGAAAGTTAGAATTAAAATGCTAAATTATATCCAACCTTAATCTGAATCTAAATTGCTTTATCTCATCCGTTGATCTTCTCTCTATCCATTTATCTTCTTGGATTTTTAGTTTGTCTTCTAAAATTGATAAGATATCCATTTATTTTCAGCAAAACTGATAGGGTTTTTAAACAATCCATTTTTCTCTTAAAATTAGATGATATTATCTTATATGATATATCTAGTTTTCAAATAAGATAGTTTTTAGAGCCTTTGGATTTGAATGATCCCTTTCTTTTGAATATTTGAATTTAATTGGATAAATTTCATGATCATCTTCTCCCTGTCTACCCTACATGAATTAGGATATTAAGACAAGTTATTTGCAATATTCATTACAGAATATATATAGGAATGTAATAATATTTATGCAATATATGTGTCCAAACAAATACCAAAATAACTTAATAATAACTCAAATATGAATACCAAAAAAACTTAATAACTCAAAATATCTCTCCCCCTTTTTGTCATGCATCAAAAAAGGTAAAGACATCAACATAAAAGAGATATTAATTTGAAAAATACATGTAAAAAATTAAAAACACTTTCAAAACTTATGTATCCATAATACAAACATTCAACTAACCAAAAATGAATGAAAATCTATTATAATCTAGTAGTTTAGTAAAAATATTCGCAAGTTAAAAATCGGTAAAAATATAATCAATTTCAATATCATCTTTCTCATAGTGATATCTAAGAAAGTGATATCGAATATCTATGTGCTTGATCTTGCTATGTCGATTTGCATTTTTGGTCATATGAATGGTGCTAATATTATCACAAAATATTTTAATATGGTCGTAATGCAAATCATAGTCAAGGAGAGTATGTTTCATCCATAGGACTTTTGCACAACAAGCCCCGGCGGTAACATATTCCGTCTCGGCATTGAGAAGGCTACTGAATTTTGTTTCTTGGAAGACTATAAGACAAGAAATTTTTTTAGAAATTGACAAGTATCACTAGTGCTCTTCCTATCTACTTTACAACCGGCATAATCGGCATCTGAATAACTCATCATGAAAAATTATCCGATTTTCAGATACCACAAACCTATTCCAATAGTACCCTTAAGATATCTAATAATACATTTTACCGCAATTAAGTGAGACTCTTTAGGACAAGATTGAAATCTAGCACATATACACATACTAAACATAATATCTGGCCTACTAGCTGTTAAATAAAGTAAACTACCAATCATACTTCTATAAAATTTAATGTCCACATTTATACCTTGTTCGTCCTTGTTAAGCTTAATAGCAGTGGCCATGGGAGTCTTGCTTAATTTTGCATCTCAAGTTCAAACTCTTGATGAGTTCTCTTGTGTACTTGGCTTGATTTATGAAGATCTCATCACTCTTATACTTGATTTGGAGGCCAAGGAAGTAGTTTAGCTTTCCCATCATAGATATCTCAAGCTCGTTCTTCATGCATGATTCAAATTTTTTACAAAGCTTTTTATTAGTAGATCAAAAAATAATATCATCAATATAAATTTGAACAATTAGGATATCACTATCTATATGACTTGTAAACCAAGTGGTATCAACTTTACCTTTAACAAAATCATTTGAAATTAGAAAAGTTGAAAATCTTTCATACCAAGCTCTTAGAGCTTGTTTTAAACCATGTAAAGTTTTATCAAGTTTGTACACAAATCCGGAAGTATAGGATCAACAAACCCGGGGTTATTCAACATACATTTTCTGTGACGCCCCGATCCCGGTGGGTACGGAGACGCCACTGCGACGTACATACGCAGGGCGATAGAACCATCCTGTATGTACGCTAAGCATCAATACAACACAATACAGGGATCAGAGTGCGGAAATACATGATATTATACATTCCAATACAAAATATTACAAGTACTTTAGTTATCACAAATTGTGACATAATATTACATCACCAGGTACTACAAAAGTAGGATTGTACAGGATACAAAAGATAAACTCACGAGCTGGAAGAGTGAGAATCTTGTGAGCGGAAAAGACTGGACGGAACTACTGCTGATCTGCCTGCTCCTCGAGGTAAGTCTGATCCTCAGCTGATGGGTCCACCTCGGTCCAACCTGTCAAATCTGAACATAAAAATCCAGGGTTGTTAGTGGGCAACCAGTGAGTGCATAAAGAAGCCAAGTGGCAAGTATGAGTAAAAGTAAGTGCATCATGCCAAGTATAATGTACCAAGATCAATAAACATGGAATAATCATAATAAATAGCGAATCATGAAATAAAGCAAGTGTAGCAGGTCATGTAATCAAATTAGCAAGCATGGGGTAACTAACATAAATAGTAAATAATAGAATTCATGTAGCCATCAGTCAATCATCAAGTTATTATTATTAAGACTCGTTCAATTTGTATGTTTCGGTATATGACCGATGCCATATACCTCTGCATACAAATCAAGCGAGACAAGTTATTGGAAATTTATAGGGAACGACGAACCATATTTAGAATGGGTCCCGTGCATGCCCGGGACAATGGTCCAAGAGTATCCGGTACTGAGCCGGAACGTACCGCTAGGCACCGGGACTTACTATATGCCCGAAGGTCTTAGTATACGCCCGAATAGGAATAGGGTGTCACCGTTCCCCACAAGATATACCTAGGGGATTATAGCACACCCGGACAGGCAGGCAAGGGGGTAGGGGTGCCAGTACACCCCTCGAAAACGCCTGGTGGCCTCCAGGTCGAATCCTACAGGAAGTTGTACAACATATTTATGGCCACCATAAACACAGAAGCTATATCGATACCCATCAATTTCCCCCATCCCGGTGTAAGTTGTTAAATATAACAGAGTCTAAAATGATAATGTTCGCGGGGGTATTCACAAATGTACAATATCCATGGTTATCCTATTACGGGGATCAACATGAGTATAATATCAGGAGAAATGTCAGGAGCCTCCCTGTTTCAGGGGTTCAAGTATACAGGAATACAGGAGTTCAGGAGTAACAAATATCTGGTAATAATATACTAGTCATGCCAAGTCCCCGTAAAAGTAATAGTCATGAATATGTCATATAATACAGGTATCAGGGGTAGTAATGTCCGGTCAAGGGTCATGATGTCAAGTCCAGGTATTTGTACCACATGAAAGCATATCATATACCGTGTGTCAGGTGCAGGTGTCAAGTATGTCATCTCTCGAGTACCGGGTCCATATATCGAATGCCGGTGTAAATACCAAGTGCCAGAGTCATGAATAACATATCAGTGTAACATGCCAAGTGTCAGTGTCAGACGTCAAGGGTCAAGTGTAGCATGGCAAACATCGGTGTCAAATATAGCATGGTAAATACCGTGTCAAATATAGCATAGCAAATACCGGTGTCAAATATAGCATGACAATTATCAGAATCAAATATGGCAATTACCAGAATTAAATATAGCATGTCAATTATCGGAATTAAATATAACATGACAATTATCGGAATTAAATATAGCATAGCAATTATCGGAATTAAATATAACATGGCAGTTATCGGAATTAAATATAGCATGGCAATTATCGGAATTAAATATAACATGGCAATTATCGGAATTAAATATAGCATGACAATTATGTACTAACAATTATAATAGCAAGTGTTAGGCATATTAAAGTATCCACATATCAATATTATGTTATAAATACAATGGTAATTATTTTTAAGTTAGTGATAAGCACTCGCCTGAAACCCGGGGCAAAATACCGGTTAAAAGTCTAGGAAGGCGGCGACCCGCACAAGAATCCACTAGCCCGTAATTGTATTTTAAAATATAAAATATTTATATAAATATTTGAGAGGGAAAGAGAGAGGAGAGAGAGGAGAGAGAAAGTTGTAGGAAAAAAAGAGAGAAAATATGGTGTTTTTAAAAGGAAAATAGAAATTAAAATGGAAGGGGTAGTGTTGTAAATAAAGGGAAGTAATAAAGGAATGAGGGGAGGGGTATTTTTGGAATGAGGGAAATTTGGGTGTTTATTTAGGGAATGAAAGTTTGAAATGAAAGAAAGAAAGAAAGAAAGAAAAGAAGAAAGAAAGAAAGAAGGAAAAGGAAGAAGGAGGGGGGTCCGGCCGCCGACGGTGGCCGGGCGGCCTGGCGGCAGCGGCGGCGGCAGCGGCACCGGGAAGGGGGGCGCGCGTGGCTTCCCCAAGGGGAGGGGAGGTGGGGTTTTGTTGTTGTTGTTGTTGTTGGGTGGAGGTGGTGATGGTGGTGGTGGTGGTGGTGGTGATTGGTGGTATTGGGTGGTTAGAGGAGGAGGAGGAGGAGATGATGTTGGGTTGGTTGGAGTGGGGAATTTGGTGGTGGTGATGGAGAATTTTGAAGATGAAGTTGTGGTAATGGAAGTGGTTTATGGTAAAATTGGAGAAGGAGGTGGGGTTTTTGAGGTTGATGGAGGTGTGGAAGGGTGATGGGGGTGATGGGGGGTGCGGCGGCGGCTTGGGCGGCGCCGGAGGTGGCGGTGGTGATGGTGGAGACGGCGGTGCGTGAGTGGGTTGTTTGAAGGAGGAAGATGAAGTTGATTTTTTGGATTTGTGTTGGAAATGAAGAATGAAATGGAATGGAAGTGTGGTGTTTTAATAGAGGATGAGAGGAATGAATTGATGGTTTAGGGGGAGGTTATAGGGCTGCGCAGCCCATGGCTGTCGGGCGGCAGTGGCGGCAAGCGAGGATTAAGCCGTCGATTAAGGGGGAAATATCAAGGTGAAAGAAAAGAAAAAGAAAGAAAAGAAAGAAAATTGAAAAAAATAAGGAAAAAATGAAATAAAATGTTTTAAAAATTTTTATTATTACCTATTTTATTTTTTATAATTTTTGGTAGCATAAAGTAGGAGAGTCGAGGAGGGAAAAGCCAGAAAAGAAATCGCCGGTAAAAATATTATTATTTAAATAAGGCGAAAATTTGACTGTTTCGGAAACGTACCGAAAAATTCTCAAAAATAGAAAATATTATTTTAAGACACATGGTGAAATCGGATTTGAGTTCAATATAATTTTTAAATTAAAATTCTGGAATCTTCTGGCGATACCGGCCGACACCAAAATCGGTCAAATTTTGATAAATTTAGAAAAATCTCAAAAAATGTATTTAGATAGAAAATGAAATTCTAAGAAGTACTGTGAAAGCAATTTCTAAAAATTCAAGCTCATTTGGAAACTAAAAAAATCTGGGAATCAGTCAGCGATGCCGACCGACACCGGTTTTGGAGATTTTGCAGAAAAATTTCAGAAAATTTCAGAAAATCATGAAAAATCTAAAATATTAGAAAACAGTCTCTGAAACTGAAATCGGTCAAATCGGACTACTAGAAAGTCAAATCGGGCTACTGGCTGGTATCGGGTTCCCGGTCCGGGTCAGGGCTTATTCTCGGTCTGAGAATCCAGATCCGATACTCAAAAATATAAGTGATAACAATTCAAAAACACATACTGGAAGAAAATTGAGCAATATGATCGAAAAATTTTTGGGACTCGTATCTGGGTACGTATCCCGGGTACGGGGTGCTACAATTTCTCTTCTATTAAACCATTTAAAAACGCATTTTTGACATCCATTTGAAAAAGTTTGAAATCTTTAAAGAAGCAAAGGTAAGTGTCATCCGTATGGCTTCAAGCCATGCTACGGGGTGCAAAGGTTTCTTCAAAATTGATACCTACAATTTGGGTGTAATCTTGGGTCACTAACCTAACTTTATTTCTAATAACATTATCCGACTTATTCAACTTATTTCTAAAAATTTATTTATTACCAATAGTTGTCTATCATGGGGTTTAGGAATAAAATGTCAAACTTGATTGTGCTCAAATTGATTGAGCTCTTCTTACATTGCAAGCAGCCAATATGAATCAGCCTCGGCTTCGAGGATGTTTTTAGGTTCAATATGTGAAATAAAAGCAAAATGCCCACATACATCATGGAGTTTAAATCGAGTAGTTACCCCCTTAGATACATCACCTATGTTAAGGTTCTTGAGATGATTTGAAGCAAATCTCAAATCCTTTGGAAGTGGTTGTATTGGCTCCACTTCAACCTCTTGAACTTCACCTTATACATCAATCTTTGACTTTTCTTCTTCTATAGGTGAGTCCTTCAAGGTTATCTTCTCTATGCCTTCACCTAAGAAATCAATCTCTACAACATTTTTCACAAAAGCATTAGATTCCTCAAATTTGACATGTATAGATTCTTCAATAGTCAAAGTAGATCTATTGAAGACTCTATAGACTTTACTAGCATTTGAGTACCCAAAAAATATGGCTTCATAAGATTTTGCATTAAAATTTTCTAAATTATCTTTAGTGTTTAAAACAAAGCATTTTCAACCAAAAACTTTAAAGTAAGAAACATTAGGTTTTCTCAAATAGTAAATTTCAAATGAAGTTTTTGAAGTATTTTTATAAAAATAAATTCTATTTGAGATGTAACATGATGTGTTTATGGTCTCGGCCTATAAGTATTGAGGGAATCTATATTCATTTATCACTGTCCTAGCCATTTCTTGAAGAGTACGATTTTTCATTTTAACGACTCCATTTTGTTATGGAGTTCTAAGACATAATAGTTCATGTTTGATTACATATTCTTCACAACAGGTGATAAAAGAGTGATTAATAAATGCACTATCTCTATCACTTCTTATACGTAAAATCAGAAAATCTTTTTCTTTTTCAACTCTTTTTGTAAATATTTGAAAATATAAAAAGGCTTGATCTTTGTGTTCAAAAAAGAAAACCTATGTAAAACGAGAAAAATCATTAACTAAAACAAAGACAAAATAATTTTCACTTAGACTTTTGATTTTAGTAGGACCAAACAAATCTATATGAATTAACTCCAAAAGATGTGTCATGATCTCCTTGATTATTTTGAAAGAGGACTTGGTTTGTTTCCCAAGTTGGCACGTATCGCAAATGTTTTCCTTCTCAAATTTTAATAAAGAAATACATTTCACCACTTGTTGTTAATTTTAGATAGATGGTCAAATAAAACATGGCCTAGTCTCCTATGCCATAACCAAGAGTCTTCATTAAGGTATTTAAACATGTAGCATTGCATTGTAAATTTGACATATCAATTATGTACACATTATTTTCACGAAAATCAGAAAGTACACATGCATTGATTTGTCTATCTAAAATATTGCAACCTAAATCATCAAAAATCACTTTGAAACCTCTATTATAAAGTTGACTAATGCTCAAGAGGTTATGTTTGAGACTATCTTCTAAAACAACATCTTCAATCAAGGGAGATGAGCCAATTTTAATGTTACATATATTAATAATTTTCCCTTTGAAATCATGTCTGAAGGTGACGGTGCCACCTTCATGGTATCTTGATAGGGTTACGAAATTATTAATATCCACGTCATATGTCTTAAGCAACCACTATCAAGATACCACCGCTTTCTACGTCTTGGAGCCTTAGTGTGTACCTATATCATGTAACAAATTGGTTAATTTTGGTACCTAATTTTTCTTGGGTCCTTTAATATTAGTATTTCGAACCTAAGTGTGACCAGTAGAAGCATTTATTCTATCAAAGCAAAATTTGGTTAAGTGACCTTTTTGGCCACAATAAGTGCATGAATAAACTCTATCATAAATAAAAGCATGAAGGGAGTGTGGGGTGTGAACATTCTTGGTGTGCGTAGTGTGTCTAACATGATGTGTATGTATATATTGAGATTTAGGAGTGTGGGTATGTGTGGCATGAAGAGCATGTGTAGTATGAACATGTTTCTTTGGAGTATGTTTCTTAGGAAACATTGCCTCCAACCTAACTTTATCAAACTCACATTTCTTTAACATATCTCCTAAAGAGTTAATTTTATCTTTCAAGATAGAAATCTCATTTTTATCAATTAATGAAAATTTTGCTTTACATGAAATTTTATATGCATCATAATCTTTATGTGTGGTAAATCATCTTTTTCTTTTGAAAGTATAACAATTTTATTATGAAGAGTTTCATTTTTCTTTTTCACTTTTAAATACTTCTTTTAAAGAAAATTATAGTTGTTAGGTAACTCTTCAAAATCCTCACCGAATTCATCCATAGATAATTCACAATCGTCAAGTGAGGGTTCGGATATTACCTTAGGTGTGTTATCATTAGCAATGAGACACACATGTACCCTATCAACTTCTTCATCGATTTCACTCTCCGAATCCTACGTAGCCTTGAGAGCCTTCTTTTCGTAGGGCTTCTTGGAGGTTGAAGATTTACTTTCGGTCTCCAGACAATCCGCAACCATGTGGCCAGGCTTCCGGCAATTGAAGCATATGACCTTCTTGTCTTTTTTTCCTTACCACCTTCTTCTATTGTTAAACTTGTCCTTGTTGTACATCCTTCTTAAATTTTTCACTAAGAGGGAGAATTCTTCATCATCATCTTCTTCATAATGGTGGGAGTGGATTTGATAGCGATCACTTTCTTATTTTGTGATGTCATCTCTTCCCTTGCCTTCCTCTTTATTTATGGGTCTTAAGGTTTCCTATAAGACCGTTGAGCTCTATCTCTTCTTTGTCGTTTAGCTCCTTCAATGTAGTAGTGTTGACTTTCCATGAGGGTGAAAGTGTCCGAATGACCTTCATTATTTTTTTATCATTGTCAATGACATCACCTAAAAAAGCAAGATCATTAGTTATTTTAGGAAATTTTGTTACTATGTCATCAATGGTGTCATTTTCATGCATAGTAAAATTTTCATATTGAGAACGTAAGAGATCAATTTTTACTCTCTTAACTTGTGACGTTCCTGTTGGCCCAAAGGCCTTCCACCCTAGTTTTGATGATGATTAACTCATGTAGTTATGTTTACTAATAATCTTGTGGTGTTTAAGTTTCAGATTCATTAACCAAGATATTAGTTGGTGTTTAGCTTCAACAAAGGAGTTTAGAAGCTTTTCATGGTGATTCCAGGGCCAAAGCATCAAGATCATACCTGCCTAGCTCATGGATCACGGTGTTTGTGGATCGAGTCACCTTGAAGATGAAGATCGTCAAGAAGACTTAGGTATCCATAGTTTAGTGTGTTTTAGATCCATTTGTAAAGCTTAGTATAGTTGATATGCTCAAGTGCACAAACACACACGTTTTGTGTTTGGTTTTTGGTTTTCATGAATAGTAGATCAAAACAAGTTTACTTTATTTTTATGTATATTAGATATGTTCTAAATATACATACATGCTTTAAACTTGCTAGACAAACTTATTTTGACTTTTCTATTCATGTTTTGGAAAAATCTAAGTTTGATAAAATACAGGTTTTTGTTTGATAAAATTTGCAAGACTCAAAAATGAATTGATATGATTGATATATGTCTTGAAATTTTTATCACTTGTTTGTGGTTCAATATAAAATGTTAAACAAGTTTTATAGAATTTTCAGAAAAGATAAAAGATTTTTCAAAAATATTTTAACATGTGTTTCTGACCCAGGTTTGTGCTGACAGGCCAGGTCGGTCGACCGTATGGGTCGACCGCACCAAGGGCCGGTCGACCCGTGAGGTCGACCGACGTGCACAGACTTGTGTACGTCTGGCATGCACAGACTTGTGTAGCTCGGTCGACTGTCCGGGTCGACCGGGTCTGAGAGCAGAGCTCTCTGTTTGTTTGGGTCGACCGGGCGGTCGACCGGTTTGCCCCAATGGTCACTTTTCTGACCGTTGGCGGTCGGCCGGGCCGGCCGACCGGTAGCCTGTCAGGCTGCCAGATCAGCCTAACGGCTAGTTTCTGTTTTGGCCTATATAAACCCCAACTCTTTGGGATTTTGGCCAAGGTTTTTACAAGAGAAAATTTTCCAGTTTCCCAGAGTTTAAAACAAGTTTTCAAAAGAGTTTTTGGGCTTTAAACTTCCAATCTTATTTGTTTTAGGTTTTTGAAAAAATCAAAGAAAATAGGAATTTGGGATATTTGTATTGGTTTTCATTCTCTATCTTTTACAAGAGTTTTCCCAAGCATTTTCTTTGAGTTTCTTGTTTCCAAACACCTAGTGTTCCACACTTGAGCTATCATCTATCCTATTCTATTAGGATCTTGTTTTTGTGGAAAAGGAGATTGGTTTGTGATTGAAAGAAACCACTTGTTGTAAACACCCTTGTTCTTGTTGTATCCCTCTTTGGTAGAGGTTGATCGGGTGATTGGTTTGCTCCCTCTAGTGAGAGGTGAAGTTTGGTTTGTAAACCCTCTTCGTAGAGGTGTTGTTTGTTGTATTGGCTACGGGCCTACCCCTCGGTTGTGAGGTGGTGTTTGAGAGAGGAGTTTGGTACTCCTATTGTTGTAACAAATCCTCTTCGGTAGAGGTTCCCTCGGTGGGAGATAGTGGATTGGAAATCCTACACGGTGGTGTAGGCGGGGATGTAGAGCTAGGGGCTCGAACCTCGAAATATATCCTTGTGTTTGCGTTTGATCCAATATCTCTCAACTCTCTCTCTTTATTTTGTGCAAAGCATCATTCATTCATTCATATCTTATTGCTTGCATTTGTGCCTTGCATATATTCATATTGGTATATCATCTTATATGCTTGGTTGTTTGTGTGTGCCTCACTTGTACTTAATCAACAAGAGCTTCACATAGCACCTCAACCCATATCTAGGGGAATCAAGAGGAGTTAGTCCAGAGCCCTTCACGGGGAATTCGGCTACACTTGTTGATTGTACTAAGTGTGATTGCAAAATTGTTTTAAGCTTCCGCATTTAGCGCATTTAGTATCTAGATTAGCACTTACACCTATTCACCCCCCCTCTAGGTGTGTTTTCAATTGGTATCAGAGCTAGTGCTCCTGATATTAGGCTTAACATCCTAGGAGTGAGATCCTTTTCTTGCTAATCTATTGTTTGCTTTTGCTTGTTTGCACACTCATATAGTTTGCCATGGACTTCATGACCCCACCTAGCTTTAACCCTTCCAACATTGTTGTTTGGAAGTATAGGATGTCCATGTACCTAAAGACCCAAGGTTTGCATGTTTTCCTTGCCGCTACCAAGAGATGTTATCTTGGTGACCGCAAGCATATAGGGGCCAATGCACAAGCCCTAGAGGCCATTAGAAGCACATTACCTAAAGATTATCTCTTGTGTGTTTCTAACTTTGATTCCGCTTTTGTAGTATGGAACAAGTTGACAACCACCATCACCTCCAAGCTTCAATTGCCAAATCAACCGGAGGAGTCTAGTGGAGAATCCGATTCTCAATGCTTAATGGTCCAAGGGAATGACTCCCTTGAGGTACAATCGGAAACTCAACTAGATAGTGATGATTGTGCTAGTTCTTCAAATGACTTTGTTGATGCCCATGCTTTAAATGAAGAACTATCAATTGTTTGTGAAAATTGATTGAAAATATAACGTTTTGAAAAAGAAAAGTCTAGGAATTGTTAATGAAAATAAAAGTTTACATTCTAGACTTGATGTTGTTTTGCAAGAGAAGGATGAGATTGCTAATGAAAGGGATTCATTAAAATCTCAACTTGATCTTACATTAAAAGAAAATAAATTTTTAAAATCTAAAAATGATTGTGAAACACTTTTGAAGAAGAATAAAGTTTTGTCTTCAAAAATAGAATTTGTTGTAAAAGAAAATAATTCTTTGAAAATAAAAATTGATTCTATTTCAAAGGTTTTAGAAATTTGTTTAAAGAAAAATGAAGTTTTGCAAAATAAAATTGATTCTCATGTTTGCCATGTTAGGGTAGTATCACACACTTCACCTATTGCATGCCACACTTCTTCTTTAATTGATAATGATATATCCATGCTTAAGAAGAAGGTTAATTGTTTGGGCTCCACTATGAGCCAATGTGCCATGAACCACACACGCTTGGAATTTTTGTTTCAAAAGAAGCAAGTTCTATCTTTTCATGCACACCCTCCACGGCATACACATGCTCCTCACGGACACACTCCTCACATGTATGCTCATGTGTACACTTGTACACATTGTGGACGTATGGGCCACCTTACTAAATTTTGTTATGATAGATTACATGTTTCAAATTTAGCAAAGAAGTTTGTTTGGGTTAGAGACGGTACTAACCCCCATGGACCCAATAAGATATGGGTACCAAAAATCACTCCTCGTATTTTTGATGTAGGTGTGGGCTCTCACATGACGTGAGAGTAGCGGTACCTTAGAGTGGATACGTTCCGAGCTTCATGGAAATCATATGGATGCATCACTTTCAAGGGAAGTTTGGTGGGAAGACCACCTTGGTTTGGAGAACTAGAGCGGTGCCCTCATTGGTTTTGGTATCGAATCTCTAACTCCTTATGTTTACATGCTTTCCATGTTTATCTTTCATAGCATGTTTTGATGTTTGTTGATTACTATGAAAATGCCATGCTTATTAGATTAGTGATATACATGTTTAGTTATTTTGAGACACCCATGTTTAATATGGATAAATTCTTTTGTGTTCTCACTATATGTTGCTATTGCGTATATCATATTTCTAATAACATGTGGACATTCATAATAATCATGTTTTTGCTTATCATGTTGATTTTTATCTTGTTTTTGATGCTTCATGTTTTGAATATATGTTTAAATGTTAGTTTTCATTAAGACTAGGATTTATACTTGTGTGGGCCACAAATAAATCTATATATGTTTGGGCTTGATTGCTTATTTGAACCCATTAGATGTGCTAGTATAGTCTAGTTTTGATGATTCATACATTTTAAACTTGTATTCCTATTTTTGGATTTGTTTTATGATTGTGTGTTTCACTTCATGTATATGTGTATTTTGTCAAACTTTAAGATATACATGTATACCCCTTGAGTCATTTGCCTTTCATGCAAATCTATATATATGGACTCAATTGTATTTAGGGATATGTATGTATACTTATTGTGTTGACAATTCATACATATACCTTGAAATGAAATTTGTTTTGGTGAAAATTTAGTTTTTCTTGATTTCGTGTTTATTTGTTTAACTTCATGTATATGTCTATTTTATCCAAATTATTATTATACATGTACATCCTTTTTGAGCCACGTGCCTTAATGCATATATTTTGTGGACTCGTTGTGTTTTGGATATGTATGTATTCTTTAGTTTGTATAAAACATACATATACCTTGAAGATTAAATAATTTTGATGTTTTTCATTGTTTCAAGGAAATTTTGAGCTTAATTGGAAATTTCATAATGCCATGTCACACATTACTTGTACACTCACCATTTTTTTTTAAATATTTCTCATGAGTATGTTTTCATGAGTATATATGGACTTTATTGAATATTGAGTGTTTATAAGTGTTATGTGACTTACATGTGTTTTATGAAAATTAATTTTAGTTTATTTCTTACTTGAAGGATTTCGTACTAGTTAACAAAAATTTCCATTTTAACTAGTTCGTATTCTTCATTTTGATATGAGCTATACCATGCTTTTTTTGTTATGTCAATTGGTATCATTGAACTCTTTCCATTGGTATCATTTTGATCTTTTTGTATACTCATATGTTTATTGTGTATGTATACTTTTAATTGGTATCATCTATTGGTGATTGGTACTCATTCTATTTCATACACATATACTTGTTTTATTTGTGCTACTATATTTCTATATCTTGAGCACAAATCTTATTTATGCTAGAGCTTGAGCTTCAACTATTATTTCAATTGATTTAGTTTTCAATTAGTATCTTATTTCAAGCCTACGCATAGTTTTTGTTGGTATTTCATAAAGGAGGAGAAAATTCGATTTTCATATTTCAATTGGTTTTTGTATTTTCACTCCCTTACTTTATGATAAAGAATAATACTATCTTTTGATATCAAGATGTTTGTTTGAAAATTTTAAAAATTGGTATCTCAAAATTTTGTGTTTAAAGAAAAATACAAAAGTTTTGATTTGTATTGATTATATGCGAGGAGAGCTTAACATCTCTTCTACATATAGATTCATGTTGAGTGTATCTAGTAATGAGGAGCTTAACATCTCTTCTTTATGTGGTACACGTGTGTAGGGGGAGCTTCACATCTCCTCTTATGCATTACATAATGTGTGTTATGTGAATTAGGACTTGACATCCCTCTTTCATGTAATGCATATGTGTAGGGAAGCTAACTTAGCGTCTTCCTCTTCATGAATGTATATAGCATATAACATTTATTGATCTTTGTTTACTTTCAATTGATATCAAGATGCTAATTTGTCATATCTAATTCTTTGGTATCCTAATTGATAATCACCCCTTATTAACTTTGTTTTTTGTTTTAGACAAAAAAAGGGGAAGAACATTATTTTTATTGTTTTGATTGACAAAAAGGGGGAGAAAGATTTTTACCCCTCATTTTATTTATTGTTTTGGTTTTTACCCCTTTGTTGATGATTGACAAAAAGGGGGAGAAAGATTTTGAGTTTATGAGTTTTATATATGCATATTTATGTTTTTGCATATATTAAGTTTAATATAGTTTAATGTTAATTGGTATCTAGAGCATGTTTTGTTTTTGAACATTGCATTGGTATCTAGAACTTTTTTATTGTTTATGCATATTTATGCATTCTTTTTTAAGAGCCTTCATTGCATATTATTATGTTTGCTTATGCATGAGTTTAGGGGGAGCTTCTTTGAAGCTTAACTTTAATCCATGCATATATAACTTCATGAGTTTTGTCATCATCAAAAGGGGGGAGATTGTTGGCCCAAAGGCCTTCCACCCTAGTTTTGATGATGATTAACTCATGTAGTTATGTTTACTAATAATCTTGTGGTGTTTAAGTTTCAGATTCATTAACCAAGATATTAGTTGGTGTTTAGCTTCAACAAAGGAGTTTAGAAGCTTTTCATGGTGATTCCAGGGCCAAAGCATCAAGATCATACCTTGCCCAGCTCATGGATCACGGTGTTTGTGGATCGAGTCACCTTGAAGATGAAGATCGTCAAGAAGACTTAGGTATCCATAGTTTAGTGTGTTTTAGATCCATTTGTAAAGCTTAGTATAGTTGATATGCTCAAGTGCACAAACACACACGTTTTGTGTTTGGTTTTTAGTTTTCATGAATAGTAGATCAAAATAAGTTTACTTTATTTTTATGTATATTAGATATGTTCTAGATATACATACATGCTTTAAACTTGCTAGATAAACTTATTTTGACTTTTCTATTCATGTTTTGGAAAAATCTAAGTTTGATAAAATACAGGTTTTTGTTTTGATAAAATTTGCAAGACTCAAAAATAAATTGATATGATTGATATATGTCTTGAAATTTTTATCACTTGTTTGTGGTTCAATATAAAATGTTAAAACAAGTTTTATAGAATTTTCAGAAAAGATAAAAGATTTTTCAAAAATATTTTAACATGTGTTTCTGACCCAGGTTTGTGCTGACAGGCCAGGTCGGTCGACCGTATGGGTCGACCGCACCAAGGGCCGGTCGACCCGTGAGGTCGACCGACGTGCGCAGACTTGTGCACGTCTGGCAGACACAAGCTCGGTCGACTGTCCGGGTCGACCGGTCTGAGAGCAGAGCTCTCTGTTTGTTTGGGTTGACCGGGCGGTCGACCGGGTTGCCCCAACGGTCACTTTTCTGACCGTTGGCGGTCGGCCAGGCCGGCCGACCGGTAGCCTGTCAGGCTGCCAGATCAGCCTAACGGCTAGTTTCTGTTTTGGCCTATATAAACCCCAACTCTTTGGGATTTTGGCCAAGGTTTTTACAAGAGAAAATTTTCCAGTTTCCCAGAGTTTAAAATAAGTTTTCAAAAGAGTTTTTGGGCTTTAAACTTTCAATCTTATTTGTTTTAGGTTTTTGGAAAAATCAAAGAAAATAGGAATTTGGGATATTTGTATTGGTTTTCATTCTCTATCTTTTACAAGAGTTTTCCCAAGCATTTTCTTTGAGTTTCTTGTTTTCCAAACACCTAGTTTTCCACACTTGAGCTATCATCTATCCTATTCTATTAGGATCTTGTTTTTGTGAAAAAGGAGATTGGTTTGTGGTTGAAAGAAACCACTTGTTGTAAACACCCTTGTCCTTGTTGTATCCCTCTTTGGTAGAGGTTGATCGGGTGATTGGTTTGCTCCCTCTAGTGATAGGTGGAGTTTGGTTTGTAAACCCTCTTCAGTAGAGGTGTTGGTTGTTGTATTGGCTACGGGCCTACCCCTCGGTTGTGAGGTGGTGTTTGAGAGAAGAGTTTGGTACTCCTATTGTTGTAACAAATCCTCTTCGGTAGAGGTTCCCTCGGTGGGAGATAGTGGATTGGAAATCCTACACGGTGGTGTAGGCGGGGATGTAAAGCTAGGGGCTCGAACCTCGAAACATATCCTTGTGTTTGCGTTTGATCCAATATCTCTCAACTCTCTCTCTTTATTTTGTGCAAAGCATCATTCATTCATTCATATCTTATTGCTTGCATTTGTGCCTTGCATATATTCATATTGATATATCATCTTATATGCTTGGTTGTTTGTGTATGCCTCACTTGTACTTAATCAACAAGAGCTTCACATAGCACCTCAACTCATATCTAGGGGAATCAAGAGGAGTTAGTCCAGAGCCCTTCACGGGGAATTCGGCTACACTTGTTGATTGTACTAAGTGTGATTGCAAAATTATTTTAAGCTTCCGCATTTAGCGCATTTAGTATCTAGATTAGCACTTACACCTATTCACCCCCCCTCTAGGTGTGCTTTCAGTTCCTTCATGTGTGACTACTAGGTTTGTCCAAATCTCGTAAGCAGATTTGTAATGGATGACGCTAGCAATATCGTCACCGTTCAAAGCTTGAAGTAAGGCATAGTATGCCTTAGCATTTGCATCAAACTCCTTCAAGGTAATGTTAGACCAAGTGTTCTTATCACCAATGGGTGCACTAAAGGGTTTAGTCACCTCTTTTGCAACCCGACTTCCTAAGGATTGCAAAAATACGATCATCTTAATATTTCATATAGGAAAGTTAAGACCATCAAACTTGGGAGGGGTCTTAATACCTTCAGCCATTTTACTAAAGTAGATGAAGATGAAATTTTGAAAGAAGTAATTAGCAATTAGGATCTCTCTAAGGTTGTTAAGTCAAAAATTAGAGACCAAGGCTCTGATACCAATTGAAATATACCTAAAGGGGGTGAATAAGTGTTTTGCTAATCAAATACAATTTTAAAACTACTTATAAGAATTATGCAAACGGTCACTCAAAATAAGAATTGAAGCCGAATTTTCTGTGAAGGGCTCTAAAAATTCTCCTCTTTGATTCCTCTAGATAATAAGTTGAGGTGCTCAATTGCCTCCTTGTTGAGTTGAGTATAAACCGGTAATGAAAGTGGTGAAATGAAAGCAATTATCGATTGTAAGATGAACAATTTAACAAGTATGAAAAATGAAAAGTAATAGAGAGCAAGACAGAATCAATCACAAATACAAAAGAATTTATTTCGAAGTTCGAGCCACCGCTCTACGTCCCCACCTTCACCACTATGAAGAATTTCACTATCCTCTGAGGGATCTTCCACAAAGGGACCTTACACAAAGAAAGTACAGCTTAGTCTATACAAGACCGGAGTACACAACTTCACCAACTCAACCCTCTACATAAGAGATAGCTCAAAGCCAATTGAGGTTACAAAACACTTAGTGATCTAATATGATCACAAACACTCTCTCTAACAACTTCTTATAGAGTAGAATATGAAATGTTGCTCAATGAGTTAAGTGAGAGATGAAATTCAGGTAGAAAGAATAGGGGAGTTTTAAAACCAACTGAAAATAGCTTTGGAAAGAAAGAACTTGCAGATTAAAAGCTACAAAAACTTTTATATTAGAAACAAACTTAAAAACTTGTGTATTTTTCTTGTCTAAAACTAAAACCCATGACTTATATATATAGGCAATGAGTAAATATCATTTATAAATCATATCAGGTCATTTGGGGTGTGTTTAGACACTTGAAAATCAAAATTTGCCCGTTGAAATCAACTAAAAACAAAACAAATTCAAAATTAGCCGTTATGGCCATCTGGCAGCCTGTCGGTCGACAGGCCGTCGACCGACAGATCATCCAGAATAGAGCCGATGGCCCCAGTCGACCAGGCGGTCGACTGCTCAGTATTTTAAAAAGAGAATTTTAAACTGTCAGTCGACCAACCCAGTCAACCGAACCCAACCGAGTTAGGTCTCTTAGTCGATCGACCGCAAAGGTTAGCGGTCGACCAGTCAGTCGGCCGACAATGTGCACAAACTTGCACACCCCTAGCCAAAGGCCCAGTTGACCTTTCTGGCCTGCAATAGGCACCAGTCGACCGGGCCGTGGACGTTCTGGCCTGAAACAGTTTTTATATTTGGATTTTGAATTTCAAATAATTTTCAAAATATTTTGTATTAGTTTAAGAGTAATGTAGCAATATATAGGTGATGAAATACATGTTCTAAATTTGTTATAAAATTTTGAAAAAATTATGAGACATGTATCAATACCAAACATGCAATATACCAATACTATCAAAACTTGTATTTTTCGAAATCGTATATTTTGTGCGTGTAATTTCTTGAGCATTACTACTATATTCTACTCTTAACAAATTAATATCTTACAAAACTCTAGGTGACTACAAGATCTTCAACTGAGCTTCTCTATTAGATGTTTGAGTACTTTGAGCTTTGATCCCATATTTGAATCTTCTTGAGTTTCTAATACCTTCCTTTAGAGGAAGAAAAAATCCTTGAATCCTTAGAACCCTGAGATAAATTTAAACACTTGAACTTGATTAGTACAAATAATCACATATATTTTGTTATCATCAAAACTATAAAACTGGGTGATTGTAACCTTGGGCCAACAAGATAGAGAAGCACAGCTCCTATCCGATGAAATCTCAAAAAGACTTAGGCAATAAGTTGAACTCAGTAAGTTGATAGAAGAGTTGAACTCTTTATAAATCTTCCTCAGCTGAAGAATTTTTCGCCCCTCTTCAATAACAAACTGATCTATATATAGGGGTTTCAGGGGTAAAACTGTCCCCTAAAAACTCTCTATGATGGGGTTAACTCTCCTCATTATGTGGGCAGTACTTGACCCAGTAATGGGGTAGTTATAACTGAGACGCATAGCTCATTTGCAGTTGAAACGCAGGCTTGAGCTCTACATTTAGCCATTGAGATGATGTTGGACGCGGGCCTCCCGCCCTGCGTTTTGACATTGCTATGGTATTGAGATGCGGATGTCAAGCTCTGCTGAGATGCGGCTTCGAGCCCCACGTCTTGGCTTTGCAGTGATACTGAGACGCGAGTTTCGAGCCCTGCATCTTGGCTTTGCAATGATGCTGAGAGCGGGTTTTGAGCCCTGCATCTTGACTTCGCAATGACGCTGAGACGCAGGTTTCGAGCCTCGCGTCTTGACATTGCATCAATAATTTTTATCATCCTTACGTCTGAACTATTGATGCTGAAGTAAAAGTACGTGTGCATAGCATGTAATATAAGAACACTTTTGAATTATTTACATTGCTTAAATGTTGCTTTTCATGTACACCCTTGAACTAAATTGATTTAAAGACTTGTCGTATAAACAAGATAAGGTAGGGAAGTCATTATCCTCCCTTAGCCCGCAGACAATCTCCTCACTCACTAACTCAAGCCTAATTAAAATTGAGTAGACTTTGGCCTAGGGACATCTCGGACTCAATGGGAGACTGAC
Source organism: Agave tequilana (assembly GCA_038442645.1). Classification (NCBI taxonomy): domain Eukaryota; kingdom Viridiplantae; phylum Streptophyta; class Magnoliopsida; order Asparagales; family Asparagaceae; genus Agave; species Agave tequilana. The sequence goes on from JAVJIF010031374.1 coordinate 240,030, forward strand.
CTAAAGGGGAAGTTGATTAGAATTTGACTCTTACTAAATTGGTGTTAAAGGTTGGGGAGTGAGAGGCGAAACCCAAAGGCTGGTGGTTTGTCTTAATTAGGCCCGTTACTTTTGAGCACGGATACCTCCCACCAATCTTGCTCCTACCTGGCAGATTAACTTGTGGTCAGATTCGGTAATATAACCCCCGTGAACAGTCTAACCAGTTAGGAGTCGTCTAGGTCTAAAGTTTACCCTAACTTAAGTTAGATTTTTTTCCTTTTTTTTGTTTGTTTGTTTGCCTGTTTTTGTTTTTTGTTTTTGACATCTTGTACTATGGATTATAATTACAATTAGTCATATACAAATAGTAATTCATATTTCACCCCGACCTCTTAAGACTCAGATATTAGCAACCTGACATATCATAACTTTAACCAATCAAGTATGCCAGATTGGTCTTCTCCGAATCAATATATGCCCCAATCTCAATACTCTAAACAAGACTGAAATAATCATCACTACTCTTCATAGAGTCAGTGGAGATATAACTCCTCTGAGTCATACAGTCAACCACTTACCAACATCCAGCTTCATATACTCCTTCTCCCGGATTCTTCTTTATTAAAACAAACAAACACTTTAAAGCATGCATAAGCTTGATTGAGTTTAGACCGGCACACAGAAAATACAGAATTTCAGAACTTTATAACAGTAGTGCAAGGTTTTCAATGTTATCGCGGTAGCAAGTGCCTATGCGGATCATGATCCACAAGAAGGGACTAGCGATAGAAGCTTTTAAGCAAGTTCGTTTCTTTTTGATTTTACAAAAATATGTTAGGAATTTCTTCTCAGTTTTAGAAAAAAACAAGAAGGTTAAGTTAGAAGATGTGAAGAAGATGGTAAAAGAAAAGATGATATTATTGTTGTTGTTTTATTTATAAAAGAAAGGAAAAACTAAATAAAGAGGAGAATATTAGTTTTAGAGTAGAATTCTAAACTAGAATTAAAAGAAAACTAAAAATTCTTTCTTACCTCTTTCATGTTCATATACCTTGGATCCGTCACTAAGACTTATCTAGTATTTAAAGGCGATCAAGCATGACATGTAGGATCTTCCCCATTTCTGATCAATACTACGAATAAAAGAGCAAGCTAAACTAGTAAAGAAATGGTTATTCATCATCATAAGCCATTAAGGGCACTTATAATGGCGAAGCAGTCTCGAGGCTATCAGATTTACTTAAATTGCAAACACATCAAAGGAAAGCAAATAAAAATAAGAGTAAAGAAGAAAAAGAAATCTTAATTTGTTCAAATAACAATAAAAGAAAAGACTTAGTTACACTGGTGTTACCCTCAGTATAAGCTTGCTCTATTCCTTCATAAAACTCTCCTCTCCTCTCAGTTACATAAAAAAATAAAAAAATACATTAAAAGTAAAAGAAGAATCTAGGTTAAACCTATACAAAATTTATTCTACTCTCTACTTGATCGTCCTCTATAGTCTCAGAAATCTCAGTATTTATAGGCATAATCCAAAGAAGGGAAAATGTACGAAGATAGGAGAGCAAATGCACCCCAGATTTGATCAGATAGCCGCGAAAATGCGGCTTTGGCCGCGTTTTCGCGGCCTGGGTATGGCAGGTGGCCACAACCGGGAGGTGAAGGTCCCTGCTTTGACGATTTGGCTTATCTCCGACAGGATTTTCAGTTTGGGTCCTGGATTTTGACGAAATCTATTTGATTTTCGGCTATAACTAATTGATTTGTGAAGATCTGTTTTAAATGGTTTCAACTGGTTTTATCTTCTCTGATTTGCCCTAATTTGCCCTGATCTTTGATTTGAATTAGTTCTGAATTATATCAGAATTTTGATGGGCTTTTGGGTTTGTTTCTCTTCCATCTCCTTTAGTCAAAGCCTACATATAATTTAGACAATAAATAAGATTAAAAACAAAGTTTATTAAATAATAAATATGGGATATGACAATAAATATGCCGTATCAGCGACCGATCAAACCCCAACACCTATCTTTTGTTCGTCCTCGAGCAAAACATCAAAACTAATCTTAGAAACTTATTAGACCACTTTCGCAGGTCACTCGATTATACTGAGCATGTGCAACAAGCCGTTAAACCTCTAAGTTTTGCCTAAAGGATGAGTTTTATCTCGTGAGGATTTTCAGTAGATTACACCCACAAAATTCATAAAGAAAGAGAAACTAAGAGTTAGTATTTTCGAAAAGCATTTTTGAAGAGAAAAATATTTGAAGTATTATTGTAAGAGTTCAAGTAATCTATAAGTTATAGCCAACCAAAATTTTTATTTCTAAACTTAATCTTTATTCAAAAAATTATTATCAATCAAAGTAAGGAGTCAAATTGTATTTCTCATCTAGTCTATTATTTTACCCTAAGTCATATGCACATTCGTGACTGTGAAATTTTGACTAAGTGTTCTTTAACTCTAACTCTTATACCTTATTTATTTAGTTTTTTATTTTTGGTTGTATTATTCCTTAGCTTTATTAGACTTTTTAAGCTGCACATATAACAAATCTTTAATCGGTGACTCCCAAACCTGACGTCTTAGGACACCAGGTGAGAAAATACCTGGAGGACTTAAGGACTCGAGCAAACTAGGCTACAAAACTAAGAATTTTATTATATGAACTACTTTTAGACGCGAATACTTATGCTTTATAAGTCACAAATACCCAGCTTAATCAAAGAATTTTTGATATTTTATATTTATATATATATATTTAAAGGTATAAGCATCTTTGTTTTTTAAACCCTAAGTGTGTAAGTGTATAAAGCATGTATATTTCATCAGGTAAAAATCAAGACTAAATTACTTTTTTAACTTTTCTTCCTAGCCCTAGAAATCAAACAAATAATCTTATTTGACAAGTATAAAAAATCTTAATTATAATTCTCCTATTCCTTAAAATTAACTTAATTTCTTACAAAAAAATAGGTCAAAATATTGCTCTCTTTTCAAAAAGTTTTTTTAAGAAAGAAAAATGTTAATTTTTTATTTTAATAAAAAATCTATATTATGTTAGAACCCTCCCCCACACCTATCTCACGCATTGTCCTCAATGTATGAAAGAATGCATAGATGCATGAAAAAGAAAAAGGAAGAAAAATATTATCTTAAAGTGGTGGTTTCGGTGGTTGTCGGATTGGGTCAAGCGTTACTATCTAATCAAGATAATGTGTGTAGGCTGTCTAAAAATCATTAAGAGACAAGCCATTAAAAAGGTAGAGTTTCAGGTTCTAGACGCAGGACTAATGATGGCCACCCGCGTCTCAGCATCAAGGCGCGAGAGTCCCAAACCCGCGTCTCAGCATCAAGGCGCGTGGGCTCGACACCCGCGTCTCAACATCAAGGCGCGAGGGCTCAACACCCGCGTCTCAACATCAAGGCGCGTGGGCTCAACACCCGCGTCTCAACATCAAGGCGCGTGGGCTCGACACCCGCGTCTCAACATCAAGGCGCGTGGGCTCGACACCCGCGTCTCAACCTCAGCGCGCGAGGGTCCAAGGCCCACGTCTCGGTTATAACCGCCCCGGTTATGGGGCCAGTCACCGCCCACATAGCGGGAAAGTTAGCCCCTCATTGTGGAGCATTTTTAGGGGGGCACGTTCACCCCTGAAACCTCTATAAATAGCCTCGCCGCTATGAGGAATGGGGGAGGACACAAGAAACAAGAGATAGACAACAGACTACAGACAGGCAGACAGAGAGAGAAGCAAGAGAGAGCTCAACTCTTCAGCAAGCTTGCTGCGTACAAGTTGCTCTTTGCCTACCTTCTCTTTGAGAGTTTTGGTAGACAGAGCTGTGCTACTCCTTCTACCAGCCGAAGAGAAGATCCCCGAAGGTCTAGACGGTCACCCGGTCAATGGAGAACAAGATTCACTCTCTATCGCCACTTGAAGAACCCAGCCTTAAACAAAGGGAGGATTCAAGGCTCAACATCCTCCCTCCCTTGTAACCGGAATACTAGTCCGTTGTAATTTTTCAATTTGATTCAAGGAAATCTTACTTCGAGCTCGTACCTTCTCCGTGTGCGTACAAGAGATGGCGACTCCGCTGGGGACTTCATTTGTTACCGACGAGCAAATCGTGGCGCAAGGTGACGTCCTCCGTAAGGGGAAGATGGTCGAATCGCTAGTTGTCGAGTTCGACCAGGCGAAGTACGAAGGGTTTCTCTCTTCCGGCTCCAAGAGCCTAAGGACCCGCGTCTGCCGCAGGGTCTCGACGGGGAATGGCCCCGAAGCTCGATCAGAGGCTCTCTTAGGCGTCGCTGCTGCTAACTGTGCCAAGCAGGATACACGCGCCAATGCCTCTCAGAAGGCCCGCGTGGTCTCAGGCACAACTGCCGTTGCGACCAACCGCGCCGCGCGGAACACACGTGTTAGCGTCTCTCAGGAGACCCGCGTGGTCAAAATCTCTGGTGTCCAGCATCAGGTCGTCGTTGGTCTCTCTCCACCTCCACGACGCAACCGAAATGCTGAGCGTCGTCAGAGGAGGCGTGTGCGTCAGCTTCAAGTTGGAACTTCTGATTATCCAACTGAGGCTGCACGCAACGCACAAACTGGCGTCTTAGCTGCGCCGCATCTAGCGCGCGAAGTCCGCGTTTGGCGGCCCAAACGCGAGACTCCCCAAGTTAGGTCCTCTGAAGACCAGCTTATCAAACGCCAAGGTGAAACCTCTGCGCCTCGTCAAGCGCAAGAGGCACGCCCCCATAGGCGTGGGGCCCAGCAACCCACTCTCTCTTAAACTCTTCTGCCCCGACGCACTAAGCGGCAACGCGACAATCGCGTCTCGTCTCAACAGAGACGCCAGACGCGCGTCTTACAGCCGCGGCGTGAAAGTCGTGTCCCTGAAACCCGCGTCCAGGCTGTACAGCATATGGATGCCTCCCGTCTTCGACGTTGCGAGGTTAATCTCTTCGATCCCCCTCCCGTGGATCTGAGGGATTACTTGACGAAGAAAAGAAGTGCCAATCAGGTCACTTCATCATGTTGCTGCCAATGGCTCATCTCTATGCTCTCTGAGTGCCGTTGTGGTTCAGGTGTGCACCAGCAGTCTTTAGTTAGACAGCTGACCCTGATACCCCCGTCAGCCAAAAGAAGACGCTCTCATAGGCGGAGGATGTTCTCTGACGCTGAATACCCAGAGCTCACTGCGAATATGACAAGCAGGAGCAGAGGAAAACAGTCTGCAGTCAGCTCTGACGAGTCTGACTCTGAACCGGAAGGAGTGTATCGACACACTCGTACCCGGACCAGGGCCATTCCCCCGATTGATTATAATGCCCTAGCCCGGGGCATCAAAGTGAACGACTCTCACTCTGCAGTAGCAGAATCGCAGGCCTCAAACTCTTCCATAGAGAAGGAGGCCTTCATCTACATGACAAGCACTCCTGAGGAGACGGCCCGACGCCTGGATCAGCAAGCCCAGGTTCAGAAGGAACAACTCGATATGATTCTTGCTCAACGGAATCAATCGAATCTCTCAAGCAGATGCTTGCGCAGATGCTCGAAGACAGGAAGAAATCTCCCCCTAAAAAGTCTAAGGGCAAGAAAAAAGAGAGAGAAAGCTCGTCTTCTGTGCACCCTGATGGAGAGAAGCCCACCTCGACCTCGTCCAAATCCTCATCGCAAGGGAAGGACGACCAAAATCAGGGGAAGATTCATTCCGAAAGAATGAATCAATTAGAGCAACGCCTTGAGGCCCTCACCAACCGTAAAGGCCTCCAGGAAGCGGGAGTGGTCCGGCCTTATCCGGCCGAGTGGGACTTGGTTCCATACCCGCCCAAGTTTAAGGCTCCAACCCTCCAAGCATTCGATGGGAAGGGGTCACCCAATCAACACCTCTACTACTTTAAATCCCAACAGGGAATGTAGTAGACAGTGATGCCATCTTGGCACGTCTGTTCATTGGCACCCTGAAAGGGCTCGCCTTCGAATGGTTTATGAAACTCCCGGAGGGCTCCATCAAGAACTGGGGTGATTTGGAGAAGCTATTCCTAACGCGCTTCTTCGAAGACGACTCGGAAGTCATGATGCCCACCCTTTTGGCTACCAAACAGCGAAAGGGAGAGTCCGTCAAATTCTTTGTGGAAAGATTTCAGAATGTGGCACTCCGATGTCCGAGCGGCATAGCCCAGGTCACCCTGGTGGAAACATGCCGCCACAATCTCCAAACCTCACTCCTTGCTCAAATAGGAGTTGCTGAAAGCCGCACCTGGAAGCAGTTGGTCCAACAAGGTGAACAGGCTGAGGAGATTGTTGCCCGCGTCAGGGCAGAAGAAGGGAAGCCACGGCCAGAGAGGTCAACCAGGCGTGCGCCAGACACATCCCTCCAGACAAAGCGGAAGGATAGCAACGGAGACCAAATCTCCCACCAAACCTCAACCGGTCAAGGCGAGTGGCTCTCAAGCCAGCCACGCGCCAACAAGCAGTATTCTTTCAAGGAGGAACATGTCGATTCGCTCTTTAAGCTACTCAACAAGAGCAATAAACTGAAGCTCCCTGAAGCCAGGCGCCCTGAAGAAGTCGGTAAAACCGACAATCCCAATTACTGCTTATACCACATGATGTTGGGACACCCCACCAAAAGCTGCTACGTCTTCAAGGACATCCTTCAGGCCCTGATTGACGCGGAGGTATTAAAACTCTGACCAGAGCAGAAGAAGGTGACAGCTAACATGACGTCAGTTCTCCAGTTCGGAAGACAACCCCCAACGCCTTCGGGGGTGGTCCCTGTTCCGAAAGGAGAGCTAAGAGTGATCAACACAGATCCTCACCAGCAACAAGAGAAAGGCCTGATACCTGTTCCCACGCCTCGAGGAGAAATCATGTGGGTCCACCCTGACCTTGTTGACGCCCAGCAATGGACTACTGTAACTAATAAGAAGTCCAAGGGCAAGGCAAAGGCGTCATCCTGCAATGTGGTGTGTGCCTCTTCTCGAGAAACGGATACCGATGATCCTTCGCTAACTGACTCGGAAGAGGAGACAATAGTTCTGGCCGCAGAACCCGGTCAGCTGGTGGCGGAAACCCGCTCAGGACAACCCTACTTGAAGCAGTATGGCGAAACGGCGGCAACCCCTCCACAACCAGCTGCAGAGCCAACTAAGCCCTCCACAAAATAACCCGTGGAGAAACAGAAGGAGATTCGATTTTCTCGAGCCCTTCAAAAGGGCATCGCGGAAGGATCTACGGCGCCTTACCGCTTTGATGTCCTGGCTCAATTGGCCAACATCCCGGCACGGATTACACTGTATGAGCTTCTTAGGCTGTCGAAGTCAACCAGAGAAGCTCTACAAGAGGCTCTGGCAAATGCTGAGGTCTTCATGACCCAGGTGCCAAAGGAGGAAGATGTAGAGAATTGTCTCCACACCTCCCAGAATGCCCCCTGCATCACCTTCATGGCAGAGGATATGCAGGTTAAAGGGAAGCATGATCGACCCCTGTACTTCACAGGGTATATTGGATCATCCGAAGTGAACCGCATTCAGGTAGATCCAGGGTCCGCGTTGAGCATCATGCCTCGCCGGGTCATGCAACATCTGGGCATTCCTACTCATCGTTTGAGCCCTACCCAGACAACTATCTATGGTTCAATGCCAACAGGACCCGTCCAATGGGGAAGATCAAGCTCAAATGCCAGATTGAAGTTTAAAGTCGGAAGTGACATGCTACGTCATTGATGCTGACGCTTCCTACAACCTATTGCTGGGACGACCGTGGATTCGCCGCAACTCCATCGTTCCCTCCACTCTCCATCAAGTCATGAAATACATTGACGAGAATGGAAAGGTGCAGACGTTGATTGCCGAAAGGCATCCATTCAAAGGGGTCGAGAATTATTTCACAGACTCCTTACTGTACCAAGATCCCGTGGAGACGGATGAAGTCCCGCAACCAGAGGAGCCAGACTCTGGCAATGAAGCCGACACCGAGCTGGAGGAAGATGAGTGTGTGTGGGAGCTAGATCCACCTGTAACGGGCATTAAAAAGCCCGATGTTGATAATACCTCCGCCGATGATGTAGGCGGTTGGTACATTAATGAAGAATTGGATTTAGCGTATTTTTCTGTATTTGCTTCTGATTCAGTACCATCAGACACTAGTACCGACGTGGATGACGATCTTTGGTCGGCAATGGATGCTTTGACATCATTGCATGTACCAGTGAAATCGTCCTTTAAAACATGTCGAAATGTCGGCGATGCGCAACAATCAATATTCATGGTTCCAGCGAGAAGGAAAGGCCAAAGACTAATTCTCTTCGGACGAATTGAATCCGAACTAATGACTCATGAAGAATCAGAAAGCGAGCAGGAATCCCCTTAGTTCGGTCATTATGAGCCAAAGGCACTCAGAATGATGAAAAACATGGCGTATGACCTAACCAGCAGACTCGGGTTGAACTTCGGCAAAGGAAGGAGAACGCTACTTCGATCCTTTGTGCCGAAAGAGAAAGCACCTGATTATTATCATCAGACTCGCAGGGGGTTGGGCTATGTGTCAACTCCGATCCCATCAGCCTCTGACTCTGAAGAGACATTGGGCCATGATTACTCATCGGCACGTCCTCGTGGGAGTCAGATGCTAGTGTCGGCAACATCTTCAAAGAACTTTCGGTGAACATGGTTTCAACAAGCCATCTGGAAGATGAGGATGAAGAAATGATCCGATCCGATGCAGATCCTTGGATCAGACATTTAAACACTCTTTGGGACACCCGCTTTGAACAGCGAGAGCCACGCACAGAAGACAAGGTTGTTCAGATTAATCTAGGAGATGAGGCCAACCCTAAGCCCATCTTTATAAGCGACGGCCTGTCACCGTCGGAGAAAAAGGATCTAATATCTCTTGTTCAAGAGTACAGAGATGTCTTCGCCTGGAATTACGAAGACATGCCTGGACTGGATCCTCAAGTGGCTATGCACCGCCTCAACATCAATCCGGACGTAAAGCCTGTCAAACAACAACAGCGACGGTTCCGTCCAGAAATAATGGAGGCGATTCAATCGGAGGTCAGAAAGCTCATAGATTCTGGCTTGATCAGGGAAGAGCAACATCCCGATTGGGTAGCCAACATCGTCCCCGTTGCTAAGAAAAACGGAAAGATCCGGATCTGCATCGACTTCCGTGATCTAAACGAGGCTTGTCCCAAAGACGAATTCCCACTGCCAATCACAGACGTCATGATTGACAATACTTGTGGATTCGAACGAATGTCCTTCATGGACGGGTTCTCAGGATACAATCAAATCAAAATGTATCCTGACGACGAAAAGCACACCTCCTTCAGGACACCATTGGGGGTCTACTGCTATACCGTCATGCCCTTCGGACTGAAGAATGCGGGGGCAACATATCAAAGGGCTATGAACGCCATTTTCCAGCGGCAAATACGCAAAACGGTAGAATGTTATGTTGATGATATTGCGGTAAAAAGTCACACTAAGGGTGATCACATAGCTGACCTGAAGGTGGTCTTCGACATCATGCGGGCTCATCGATTGAAGATGAATCCCACCAAGTCCTTCCTGGGAGTGGCCAGTGGTAAATTCTTAGGATTCATTGTAACCTCCACCGGGATCCATTTGGACCCGGAAAGGTTCAAGCTATCCAGGAGATGCAGCCCCCAAGAAATCTCAAGGAACTTAGGGGATTACAAGGACGATTGGCGTACATCCGCAGGTTCATCTCAAACCTCTCTGGAAGATGCCAACCCTTCGCTAAGTTAATGAAGAAGGGTGTCTCGTTCATTTGGGACGACGCTTGCCAACAAGCATTTGAGGAAATCAAGCGATACCTCACACAACCACCAGTCCTCGTAGCCCCTATATCCGGGAAACCTTTCCTGGTATACGTCTGAGCAATGGATCATTCTTTGGGAGCTCTACTAGCTCAGAATGATGATCAAGGACGAGAGCGAGCAATCTACTATCTGAGTAGAACAATAATCGGAGCCGAACATCGGTATAACCCGATCGAGAAGGAATGTTTGGCATTAGTGTTCGCCATTCAGAAAATGCGACACTATCTGGTAGGCCAAACCATAAATGTCATATCAAAAGTCAATCCCTTGAGGTTACTCATGACAAAGCCTTCATCGCTAAATGGCCGACTGGCAAAATGGGCCATATTGTTATCTCAATATGAAATGCACTTTTTATCACAGAAGGCCATTAAAGGACAAGCGGTGGCGAATTTCCTAGCTGAGCATCCAGATCTGAGGGCAACCAAACTTTACGACGATCTCCCAGATGAGGTCGCTGAAGCCTGCCAGACCCAGACATCCTTTGAAAGATAGGTGTGGCAACTTTTCTTTGATGGTGCATCAAGAACAAGCCCAAAAGGACACATAGTCGCAGGAGTAGGAGTAGTACTCGTCTCCCCACAGAACTATGTGATTCCTTGAGCTGTCTCATTAACCGAACCTTGTTCCAACAATGTGGCGGAGTACAATGCTCTTTTGATTGGGATGCAACTCGCCGATGAGATTGGCGTTAAAAATCTCGAGGCATATGGTGACTCCAAACTCATCGTTAGTCAGGTTCGCGGGGAGTACGAGGTCAGACATGAAGACCTAGTACCCTACTACAACGCAACTATCCGCATGGCCGAAAGGTTCACAAACTTCTACATTGACCATGTACCACGCAAGCAAAATGCGCATGCAGATGCACTGGCATCCCTCGCGGCCTCCTTAGCTCTTCCAGCTGGAGCAATGGAGAAAGTATTCGTCTACAGCCACGACCTGTATTGCCCGAGAACTGCCCTCGAAGACTATCAGGGGTCAAAGGGAGAGTGTCAAGGCAAAGAAGCGCTGGAATTGTTAACCGGGCAAGAGCTTAAAGACTGGCGATTCCCCTATATCGACTATGTCTTGTACGGCATCCTGCCTGAGGACGCCAAAGAAGCGGCTGCCATTCGAAGGAAAGCCCCTAAATTTTACTACAATGCGATTACACGAACATTGTATCGTCGATCGCATACGGGATCTTACTCCGGTGCCTCTCACCAAAGGAGGCTCAAGAGGTATTGAAAGAAGCCCACGAAGGCATGTGTGGAGCTCACCAACCCAGCCCAAAATTGGCACATCGACTCCAAAGGTTGGGTTACTATTGGCCCAAGATGATTGCCGACGCCGTCACTTATGCTAAAAGATGTCACGCTTGCCAGTGCATGGCGATTTCATCCATCAAGCACCAGAGTACCTCCATTCTACGACCTCTACCTGGCCATTTGAAATGTGGGGGATGGATGTAGTTGGCCCTATCAGCCCACCATCATCAAAAGGACATCGGTTCATGTTGGCAATAACCGATTACTTCTCTAAATGGGCCGAGGCCATTCCTTCGAAGGAGGTAAAATCGTCTAACGTGATCAAGTTCGTAAAGCATCACGTCATTTATCGTTTTGGTGTACCTCGGCGAATTGTCCATGACAATGGACCCCAGTTCATCAGCCAGGCTTTCCAAAGATTCTGCGCTAAGTTCAGAATCCAGAGTGTGTCCTCAACGGCATACTATCCTGCCGCTAATGGCCTCGCAGAAGCTTTCAATAAGACCATTGGTAAGCTTCTCAAGAAATTCGTATCGAAAAGTCAACGGGAGTGGGACGATAAGTTAGGTGAATGCTTATGGGCTTATCGCACAACTGTGCGAACCCCGACTAAAGCCACGTCGTTTTCTTTGGTATACGGGTGTGAAGCCGTGCTTCCACTAGAAATCCAAATTCCATCTCTACGCGTCGCCTTGACAGCAGAGATGATAACAGAGGAGAAGCATCGACAGCGACTCCAAGAATTGGAAGCCTTAGACGATAAGCGTCTGCAGGCCCAACAGCAAATCGAGCTCTACCAGGCTCGAATTACCAGAGCCTTCAACAAGAAAATTAAAATGCGAACTTTCAAGAAAGACGATCTTGTCTTAGCCGTCAGAAGACCCATGGTAATGACGCACAAGACAAAAGGAAAATTCCAACCCAAATGGGAAGGGTCATTTGTAGTAGAGTCAGTCTATTCAAATGGGTCATATCGTCTCATAACTTCGAATGGCGATACACTCATGATGCCGATCAATGGCAGATTCTTGAAGAAGTACTATCCTTAATAGTACTCCTCCCCCGATCAAGTTAAAAGTACACCTCTAATCAAAACAAGAAGAGCTTCTTCATTAACATCCGACGCCTCCAACGGCGAAGGATAGAGGAAAATGTTGGCTTTTAAGCCTAACATAAATCTTCGACAACTCATCATGCTGAGGGGAATAGCATGGCTAGCCCAACTCAAACGGTAGTTGGTAAAGGCACCTCAAATCCGTTGATAGCTGAGGGTTTGCTAAAAATCCTAAGTGGACTCAACTCCACTCTCCCCTCCAAAATCCCTTACCAATTCTCATCCACAGAATGGTAGGTCTACAAAATACAGTTGTTGCCAAGTTAACACTATACCTCTGGCACTTCAAACTCCACTGTCCATTCTCATCAATAGGATGACAGGTCCTCAAATTGCTCATATCGCAAATCAATTTCTGTCAAGTTAATATCACACCTCTGACAAATTACTGTTAAGTTAACATTACACTTCTAAACAGTACATCAAGTTTCTGCCAAGTTTAATACCACACCTCTGACAGTCACTTTCCTCCAGACTTCCATGTCGAAGCCGAAATGGATGATGCTAAGTTCAACATCATACTTCTAGCATCCAATTCATTGTTAAGTTCAACAATACACCTATGACAATGAATTTCCCTCGAACTTCCGTATTGGAGTCGAGATGACCAATGCCAAGTTCAACATTACACCTCTAGCATTGCCCTCACTGTCAAGTTAAACATCACACCTATGTCAGTGACACTTCTGTTTTCCCAAATAAAACTGAAGTATTTCTGAGTCAGGTTAATATCACACCTCTGACTCACATCCTTGTCAGGTTAACATCATATTTCTGACAGGACTACATTCAACCCGTTAAGTTAATATCACACCTCTAACGGTAAAAACCTTCTTAGATTCCCCGCGGATCTAGATTCACTTGCTATTCTCTTCAATAGAATAACAAGTCTACCTAAACACATTGTTAGGTTAATACTACACCATTAACAGTGTTTTCCTTCAAATCCCCAGCTGAGCTTAATCAAGTGAATCCTAAACCTTGATAAAGGCCCATTTTCCCTGGGGGTACGAGCCTCACTTGTCATTCTCCTTTATAGATTGACAGGTCCACAAAATTGTCTTATCTCTTGTCAAGTTAATATTACACCTCTGACAGCATTGGGGAGTTCCAAAAATAGGATTTCTCTCTAAAAAGTTTTACTGTTTGAAATTATCATCATAGTTTTGACAAGTCAAAGTCCTTTACTTCTATGCGTCTGACTAAAAAAAAAGTTCAAGACAATAGAAGGAGAAAAAGAAAAGTGTCACTTTTATTTATATCCAGGTACATGAAAGTGATACAAAAACGCTCTCTTATACAATAAGATTGAGTGTTACAGTTAAGGAGTACAAAGAAGTCTCTCTCTCTCAGAGGTTGCACTCGCTCCTCAGCTGCATGTTATTCCGAGTACAGGATGCTTGGAAGGGCGCCAAAGTAGGATCGGACATTGTGGCAATGATCAGAAGCTGGTTGCACCACGATGCATGATGTAAACATCGAAGAAGTCTCTGGTTGATCGAGAACAATGGTGGTTCTTGAGGTCTGATGGCAGCAGAATCTTCTGATCCCACCTGACCATCCGAAGCCGGGTTATGATCCGTCGAACATCTCCATCCAAAGTGGGGGTGTGATCCTTCGTTGATGAACATCTCTTCCGCCAGAAGATCGTCCAACGAGCATGGAGTTTCCTCGATGTCACTTCTGGGGTAAGAGAGAGGTTTTAAGACCTCACAGGGGATGCTACCCACCACTATATCCACCACTACCCCCGCCGCCATCCTTACTCTGACCATGCCATGCCAGCAAGTATGACTAGTGCGTCGAATTCAAAGATCTTGGCGAGGGTTAAGTCCCCGTCAGGGACCATGATTTCTTCCCTTGTGGACGACGGAGACTATGATTTCTTCCCTTGTGGACGAACATCGAACAAGTTCGCCGGCTGATATATTCTCCCACGGGCCCAGCGAACGTGAAAAAGGATGATCAAGCCTACCTGCAAGAAGCAAACAAGGGAATTAGACAATTCAGAGCTTAGTATACTTCGACAGAAGAAAACTAAGTCACAAACGCGGTTATTGCTGAAGACTGCAGACGCGGGAATGACCCGCACGCTGAGCCAGATTCCTACAACAACAGAAACAGACGCGAGCAAGACTGTGATACACACAGAATTCAACGCGACCTAATTCCACATCCGCGTCTAAGATACAAGGCGCGCAGAGAATCAGACGCCAAAAATTGCCATCTCTCTGTTGGAGGAACAGGAGTTGCAAAAGTTCAGGCCTGAAACCTTCGACCCGAATTGAAATTCTTCCAAATCAGTGGCCTCAAGACGCGAGCTCTGTGTGCAAAGCCCGCGGCCAGGTACCAACGACTTCAATACTTGCGTTCAAAAAAGTTTAAGTCGATGGCGCAAATTCCAGAAGAGGAATGCACCAACCACGACTTCGCAGGAAAGTCCAGATGATATCTCTCTAAGAGATATACTAAAATTCAAACTTGGTTGGATCTAAAATGTCATGGTAAGTGGGCATGGCATACCCGCAGAGGCCTCTGTTAAGAGTTGAACTCTCTGCATTGAGGCGCGGACGTAAAAGTGCTCATGGAGACGCTTCCTATCATTGAAATCACTTGATAGTGGTAATCTACTGAAGAGACCAAACAGAAGCATGGAAGCTCTGGGTCATCTTCGTCCATGGAGGCAAACCCCTGATAGGGTCCTTGAAGGGAGAAGATAGAGTCTCTCAGAAAGGGAGAAGACAGAATCTCTCAGAGCACTCGCTCTCAAAAAGAACATAGTCTAAGTATGGACTGTTAAAGGGAGAGGAGGAGCCCCTATTTATAGGCAACCCATAATAACCATAATTAATGGTTCATCAATGGGAACCGTCGGCCTTAATGACCGCACGACTGTCAAAGCCCAATGGGAGGCTGACGCGTGGAGCGTCGCTTCGGGAAGCGTTGAAGACGCTGGTTTCCAACCGCCAGCGCCGTATTGGCATTAAAAGGCATTAACGCCTAAGCCCAATGAAGAACTGATGCGTGGACAAACCGCTTCGGGAAATAACGGATGATGCGGGTTCCCAATCGTCAATGGAGACTTGACGTTCAAAGATTTCATAAAATCTTTATGACAGGCTGTTTATAACGCCTGGGAAATCGTGCCAAAATGCAGGTGTGAGAGCTGCGTCCAAAGACCCGCGTCCCCTCTTTTCTCAAAAATCGGATCCTCTTTCATTCCAAGTTAGAAGATCCTTCGCGTCTCTTGGATGATTCAAAGTCGATCCGCGTCTCTCAACAAAAGGGACTCATTTTGGGGGCCCCAGTGGGAAACACATAAAGCTGCGTCTTAAGGCTTACATCTTCAGCAAAGAAAGCCCATCACCTTTACAAGCATCTTGGAGCTGCGTCTACAGCGCCACGTCCCTGACTGCGTTAATGTTAAGGGGCGTAAGACCTCATTATCCTGAACCCTGCGTCTGGATAGAGTTAAGGATTGCGGCCAATGAACCACACTCAAAGCCGCGTCCTCCGCGTCTGCTTGAACCGCGTCTTCACTGGCAGGTCAGAATCGCGTGCCTCAGAGCCGCGTCTCTTTTTATGAATCGACGCTGCGTTTCATCAAAAGAACTTAGTTTTACCTAAGTTCAGTATTCACAGTCAGTAAGGGAGCACAACCAAAATCTGTGATTGAGAGTTTGGATTCACCTACAGCGGGGCAATGAAGGTGGAACAAAAATTTCAACAACTTTTATTATTCAAAAATGATAAAAGTAGATACAAACACTCTTGGTAAATAGAATGTCCTTTTCTTTACAAAAAAAAAAAGAAGAGAGAGAAGGCTAAAGGTCCTGGTTCGCCAAGGAACAGATTTGCTCCCTAAGGCGATGTATCTCATGTTGACGCGCCTTCTCAGCCTCCATGAGAGCTTGGGCCCGCAGATCCGCCTCAGGTAAAAATCCCTGCGCTCGTACTCGGAGGGATTCCAGCTTGGACGAACGAACAGAGAGGTTTACTTCAATTTGCGCCTTGGCAGCCTCTAACTCTGCTAGCCTCTTTTCAGGGGTAGCAAACTTCTGTTCGTTAATAGTAATCACTGCCTCAGCTCTGGCTATGGCAGCCCGAGAATCAAGGATAGCCTGCTTTGCAGCCTGTATGATCATCTCAGATTCCTTGGACTCATCGCTAGCCTTTGATGATCAGCCTGGAAACCTTCGAGAAGACGGGTGTTATCGGTTATCTGCTTCTCCACCTCTCTTCGCTCTTGCTCTTGAGCAGCAAGGAGCCTATTCAGAGTTTCCTGGGCCTTGTGGAATGAGTCAGCATTCTCCAAGGATCGAAGCTCTCTCAGGTTTTGTCCCAGCTGCTCCACCAGCAGCAGACACGCCTGGGCTAGTGAAGGGCCTCCGGCCAACTTGATGTTTTCGACCAGGTTTCTGAGATACGTCTGGGCGAATTCAAAAGAGCTACCCCCAGACAGGATGAAATCAATGCATGATCGCATTGAGGCAAAGAACTGCTGCACCGTCTGGCGTGTCAGGAACTCCATGGTATCATCACCCGAGGTGTTCCCCGATCCCCTTTCTATCACGGTGTGGGGGATGTAGGTCGGCTCTTCTGGTGCAAGAGTCGGGCTGACCACGGGTACGGCAGGAGTAAGAGTAGCCACTGGCGCTTCTGGGGTGCTACCTCCGTAGAAACCTCCACAGCCGATGACAGGGTAGTGAGCTTGACCTCCTCAGAATCCTCGTTGAGGCTTGAGCTGTGTGGTCTCCCGGGCAGGCACTGACCGCCAAATCTCCTCCTACCTGAGCTTCCTCAATGCTCTCTGCACTTGCCTGAACTTCCTCAATGCCCTCTGCAAAATTACGAGAATATTAGCCATGACAGCAAAAGGAAGACATCTATACCAACATTTCCTTACTTGGCTGGGGGTCCAAAGGTGGCGAGTCCTTGGGTGAATCCTGTAGGGTGGAGGTCTCCCCGACTTCGACGATTGCCCTTTCTTGAGGCACCCTAGTACGAGGAGACTCAGCTCTCTCCTGCTGAGCCAGTTCTTATATCATCTCCTCGATCTGGGAGGAAGCAGCGGCCTCGCTAACCATGACTAGCCCTACAACACGAGGCAAATAAAAAAGAAAACGTCAAAAATCCTTCTCCTAGTTAGAAGGATGAGTTTGGCGAGTAGTGTACCTTCAGCAGCTTCAGCAGGAATAACTGCCGCTAGTGGTGATGTCGTCAACGGCTCACACCCATATATTTCCTCCTCCGAGATGTGTGAGAATTTACTCGGATCAGGAGGAGCGGGTTCATCGCCAAAGTCGACCTCATCCTCAAAATTGATTTCCTCTTCGGATGATGAAGACGACAGTTCAACGCGAGGGACCTAGGCAACCGGAGCCTTGCCTCCAAACACCCCAGTGGTAGGGCTGGGGTTAACTGTCCGAGCACTGGAGATGAATACACTGGGAGACCCAGGCTGCTGTGCCTCATCTCTCCTCTCGTGAGCTGAGGAAGACCCAGGCTGAGTTGAGACTCCTAGAATCTCAACGTCACCCATTATGTCGACCTCCGGCTGCTGTGCCTCATCCCTCCTCTCGTGAGCTGAGGAAGCCCCGGGCTGAGCTGAGACCCCTGGTCTCTCAACATCGCCTCCGCTCATTATGTCGACTTCGAACTGCTCGGCCTCGTCAGCGGCGGTGGTTTTGTCAGCAGGCTCCACTTCCTCCACAATCCTGGGGCCCTGCTGCGCAACCTGCGGGCATGGACTAAGGGGGCATCATCCTCATCCGCCTCTTCTTCCCTCGGTTCTTCAACACCAGAAGGGATGTCCTCGGATGGAGAAACTGCAGCCGTCAAGTCTCTCCGGACCTTCTTTGGGGCAGGCTCAGCAGTGGAGGTAGAGCCTTGAGGACGCTTACCCACCGCCTGTCGAGTTTTTGCTGCTCGCGGCTCCTCTCTCGACCCCCTTCTGACCTCCTTCAGAGCCTTCAGATACTGCTCGACGCCTCGCGAGCGTTTAGTGGACCCCGACCTTGCTTCATAACCTGCATTGATACTCTCAATGCATGAATACTCCGGAGCGAAATCTGGTGTTTGGTTGGCCTGGAAGTACCAAGTATAGAAGCTGAAGCTGGTACGGCCCTTCGGCCCTTTGATAGGCAGCCGAAAAGTTGCTTCCGTCCCTCCGGCCACGCTATAATACCAAGCCCGAGCACCTTCGAACAAATTCCCACTGAAGGCGAGTCGAGCATTGGGGTTGCCGACATATAGTTGATCATAGCCGAACTGTCGGACGAAGCGATTCGGCATATACGGCTCGATCGTGCATGAATTCCCATGCCGGAAAAGCACATACCCGGGCCGAATGTTGACCAACCACCAGAAAACCCCCGTTGACAGCCTGTGGAGTCAGTAAATTATTCCCCAAAAGATGCACCAGGAATCGCGGGGAAGCAGCGATTAAGCTGGTAGTTCGAAGCCGACATGACGCACTTTCGAACGTAATACACGTAAGTATTACACCAGTTTGAACCCTCCAACCGCTGCACGAAAGGAATAGACCCCTCACACCAAGACACCGGCGTCATCAGAGAGGGACAGTGCATAACGTACCAAGACATTAGGTACGTGTAGGGAAGCTCAACCTGAGGGTTGGGGCGCTTTATCGTCGGCCTCCCTCCGAGTCAACAATCACCTTGCCATGGGAGTCGACGGCCTTCCCTGCCTCGCACAGATTTTGGGTTAACGTCCGCAACCCGCTTTGAATACTCGCCGCCATGGCTGGGAAGGGCTATGGGCCTACCATAAGCCAGGAGCACTGTCGGGTACACTACGTCGGCAACAATGACTTCATGTGGCAGCGTTGGCACCACACAGCGCTTCAACCACAGCATTAAGAAGCCCGCCAACAGTGCGTGGTCGGAGATAGGGATCCGGGCTCGATGATGGAAGCTTTCAAAAACTGTGTCAGGTTCGAAAACATCCTCGTTCGACTCCGTGGTGTAGGAGTCTACAGAAGCCTTGATCCTGTCGGCAATCTCCTCGTCGGAGCTGGAAGCCAGTCGGGTCACCGGACGGTCTTTCTGGTTGACGCCATTGAACAGGTAGCTTGCCCAAGACAGCTGCTTGACTCCCCCCGCCCTCCAAGAGGTTATCTGGCCGTAGATGTGGAAGTGACATAACACCTCCCAGTAAGTCTCGTGCACTCGAGGAGACCCTTTCTTCATAAGGTGAAGCTCCTCAGAGGTTGGGACGTATTCTTCATAGGGAGAATCCCCCATTGCCAGCCCCGAGACCTCGTACAACTCGTGCAGGGCGAGACCCATCTCCCCGACCGGAGTGAAGAATGTCCCGTCAGAGGATT
Source organism: Agave tequilana (assembly GCA_038442645.1). Classification (NCBI taxonomy): domain Eukaryota; kingdom Viridiplantae; phylum Streptophyta; class Magnoliopsida; order Asparagales; family Asparagaceae; genus Agave; species Agave tequilana. Next base: position 259,574 of record JAVJIF010031374.1, read on the forward strand.
GTAACGCTCCAGGATCCCAAAGAAGTTTTGAGAGCTCGGTGGGATACCATACTGTACGGCCCTGACTGCTTGGTACAATTCCGCCTGCTCCAACAAGCCTCTAAGGTCGGCAAGGACGAAGCTCACCATCCTGCCCCACCAATACCTCTCAGTGGAGTGGATCCACCCGGGCGAACGGAACTCGACCGGAAAATCACCCTCCACTTTCATGAACGCGTTGAGGAAAGTGGTGCCAAGTTTTGGCGTCTCTCCAACTGGGTGATCAGTCCTGAGCAGCCCTGGAAACAGGCCGAGAACTGTTGGCCCAATGGCCTTCCACTCTAGTTTGATGATGATCACACTCATGTAGTTATGTTTACTAATATTCTTGTGTTTCTAAGTTTCAGATCATTAACAGGATATTAGGTTGGTGATTAGCTTCAACAAGATGATTAGAAGCTATTCACGATGATTCCGGTGCCAAAGCTTAAGATCATACCTTTGCACTTGGAGAATCACGGAGTTTGGACCGAGTCTACTTGAAGATGAAGATCGTCAAGAAGACTTAGGTATCTAGTTTAGAGTTTGTGTTTTAGATCCATATTTGTAAAGCTTAGTTTAGTTGATATGCTCAAGTGCACAAAACACACACGTTTCATGATTTGGTTTTGGTTTTCATGAATAATAGATCAAAACAAGTTTACCTTATACCTATGTATATTAGATATGTTCTAGATATACATACATGCTTTAACTTGCTAGACAACTTATTTTGACTATCCTATTCATGTTTTGGAAAATTCTAGTTTGATAAAATACAAGTTTTGTTTTTGATAAAATTGGCAGACACAAAAATGAATTGATATGATTGATATATGTCTTGAAATTTTTATCACAAGTTTGGTTATCAAAGTAAAATGATAAAACAAGTTTTAGAAAAACATATTTTTAGAAAACAGTTTTTATTGTGATTAAAACTATTTTTTAGATTTACTGTGAATTTATGGGATTTTTATTGAGTGAAAAGACCTATTTTCAAATCCCGTATCTGTGCAGAACTGAGGACTGGCTGACAGGCCAAGTCGGTCGACCGGACCGGTCGACCGCACATAGGCCGGTCGACCGGACGGTCGACCGACGTGCACAAGTCTGTGCACGTTTTGGAGTCTCTGGGACGGTCGACCGGGCCGGTCGACCGAGATGAGAGTTCTGCTCTCAGGATGTTTCGGTAGACCGGCCGGTCGACCGCTATTGCCCAACGGTCACATTTTTGACCGTTGGCGGTCGACCGGACCGGTCGACCGGCAGTCTGTCAGACTGCCAACTCAGCCTAACGGCTAGTTTTGTATAGGGGCTATATAAACCCCATCTCTTTGGGGATTTTGAAAAGTTTTTTAAGAGAAAATTCTCAGTTTTCTGAAGTGTTTAAAAAGAGTTTTCAAAAGAGTTTTAAGTGCAAAAACTTCTCATCTTTATTTGTTTTGGGTTTTTGGAAAATCAAAGAAAACTAGGTTTTGGGATTTTTGATTGGTATTTCATTTTCTATCTTATACAAGAGATTTCCCAGTAGTTTTTCTTGTTGCTTGTTTCCAAAAACACTTTGATTCCACACTTGAGCTATCACCTATCCTAATCTATTTAGGATCTTGTTTTTGTGGAAAAAGAAAAAGGAAAGAGGTTTGTGGTTGAGATATACCACTTGTTGTAAACCCTTGATTTCTTGAGTTGCTCCCTCTTGGGTAGAGGTGGAGAGTGTTGTATTGGGTTGTTTGTTTGGATCCCTCTTAGGTAGAGGTGATTGAGTTGGGTGTGAGCCTCTTCGGTAGAGGTGTGTGGATTGTTTGTTGTATTGGCTACGGCCTAACCCTCGGTTGAGGAGGTGAGGAGGAGGTTGTTGTTGAGAGAGGAGTTTGGTACTCGTAGTGTTGTAAGAAATCCTCTTTGGTAGAGTTCCCTCGTGGGAGTTGAGATAGTGGAAATCCTACACGGTGGTGTAGGCGGGGATGTAGAGCAAGGTGCTCGAACCTCGAAACAAATCTTGGTGTTTTGCGTATTGATCCATTGTCTCTCTAACTCTCTCTCTCTTATATTTGTGGCAAAGCATCATATTCATATCATATCATATTTGCTTGTGTTGTGCATATTTCATATTGCCTTGCATTTATTCATATTGCTATTCATTCTTATATGCTTGGCTTGATTGTGTGTATTTTATATTGCTTGATTGCTTGTGTGTGTGTGCCTAACTTATACTCATCCAACAAGAGCTTCACATAGCACCTCAACCCATTTCAAGGGGAATCAAGGGGAGTTAGTCCAGAGCCTCGAAAGGGGAATTCGGCTACACTTGTTGTATTGTATTAGTTTTGTGCATAATTTGCATTAGCTTCCGTATTTAGCGCACTTTTTGCATTTAGTTTCCTAGATTAGCATTCACACCTATTCACCCCCCCTTAGGTGTTTTTCAATTGGTATCAGAGCTAGTGCTCCTGATACTTAGGCTTAACATCCTAGAGTGATCCATTTGCTTGCTAATCTCATTTGCATTTGTTTGTTTGCACATTCATATATAGTTTACCATGGACTTCATGACCCCTCCTAGCTTTGACCCTTCCACATTGATGTTTGGAAGTATAGGATGTCCATGTACCTAAAGACCCTAGGTTTGCATGTCTTCCTTGCCGCCACCAAGAGATGTTATCTTGGTGATGGTAATCATATAGGGGCCAATGCACAAGCCCTAGAGGCCATTAGAAGCCTCTTTCCTAAGATTATCTCTTATGCGTTTCTAACTTTGATTCCGCCTTTGCAGTGTGGAACAAATTGACACCACCACCACCTCGGAGCTTCAAGTTCAAATTCAAGAAGAGGAATCTAGTGGAATCCGATCCACATGCTTCATGGTCCAAGGAATGACTCCCTTGAGGTACATTCGGAATCCACCTAGATAGTAATGATTGTGCTAGTTCTTCAAATGATTATGTTGATCCCCATGCTTAAATGAAGAACTATCTATTGTGTGTGAAAGTTAATAGAAAATTAACGTGTTGAAAAAGAAAAGTCTAGATATTGAAAAAGAAAATAGATGTTTGCATTCTAGACTTGATTGTGTTTTGCAAGAGAAAGTTGAGGTCTATAATGAAAGGGATTCATTGAGATCTCAATTGAACTTGCTTTAAAAGAAAATAATTTTTTAAAGTCTAAAATGATTGTGAAACTCTTTTGAAGAAAAATGAAAATATGTCTTCTAAAGTTGATTTTGTTTTAAAAAGAATGTTGTTTTGAAAAACAAAATCATTCTATTTCAAATGAGTTGAATGTTGTTTAGATAAGAATATTATTTTTGCAAAATAAAATTGATGCACATGTTTTGCCATGCTAGTGTAGCTTCTTCATCTAGTCTACCTATGCATGTACCTCTTCTTCTAGGATCAATGATGATATTTGTATGTTAAAGAAGAGGTAGATTGTTTGGGCTCCACTATGAGCCAATGTGCATGAACCACACGCGCTTGGAAACCTTGTTCGAAAGAAACAAGTTCCATCCTTTATGCATGCACACCCATCACGGCATACCACATGCTTCACATGGACACATCCATCACCATGTATGCTCATGTGTACACATGTACACATTGTGGACGTAAGGGCCACCTTGCTAAATTTTGCTATGATAGATTACATACTCCAAATTTAGCAAAGAACTTTGTTTGGGTTAGAGAAGGGACTAACCCCCATGGACCCAAAAGAGTATGGGTACCAAAGACCACCACCCCTAAAGTTTTTGATGTAGGTGTGGGCTCTCACATGACGTGAGAGTGTTAGCACCTTGGAGTGGATGCGTTCCGGACTTCATGGAAATCAAA